>JAUZSX010334104.1:0-10886 GCA_034780655.1 Idiosepius hallami | reverse complement strand
TATCAGAGGCGTAAGAAGGGAGGGGCGTAGGGGGGCGGTCTGCTCCAGGCGGCACATGCCAGGGTCCGGCATTTTTAGGAAGTAAATACATATATTAGAAAAAAAATAGTTAAAAAACTAACAAAAAATCAGATATTTTATAACCAAAATGAGTTTTTAAGGTTGTAGTTTGTGTCATGTTTTATATGCGTATTATTATTGATTTTAATTGGATTTTTTAACTGCATCATCATCATCATTCCAATGAATTTAAATATTCTAAGTTGTCTATGATTAGATCCTTGATTGTAGTTCTTTCAAAATTAATATTTTTAGGGCTTTTTGGAATTTGGGATATTTACAGATTATATAGGTGGTCATGAAGGCGCAAATCCTATGACCACCCCGGGCGGCAAAAACTGTTGCTACGCCATTTTTTAAATATTTTCTATAAACGATCTTAAAAGAATTATGAAATGCAATTTCTACTATTTTATGAAAACTTTAATTTCCTCTTTCTTTTGTTTTTTCTTTCTTTCTTTCTATGTTTTTTCTTTCTTTCTGTTTTATTTTTTAAATTTTTTTCTTTTATTTATAAATTTCACCTTTTTATTATTTTCTATCTTTTTTTTGTTTTTTTCTTTCTTTTTTGTTTTCTTTTTTTATTTGGTCTTTCTTTTTTCCTGGAGATAGGGGACAAGTCGAGATGTATGTACCCAATACTTGAACACAAGTGGGAGGTGTCTTTTTCTTGTAATTATTAGAAATTTAAATTAGAAAGATTTTTATGAAATCAAAAATCTCATTTTCAGAATTTTATATACTGTTTGTAAAGAAGACAAAAATGGTAAACGTATCTCCCAATAAGAAATGCAATTTGATCAGGGTTTTCCAACGCGGCGCGTACAGCCCACCAGTGAGGTATTGCGAGACTTCAGGTGGGCGATGGCCAAATTTATTGTATAGAGATCCTTTCGGATGTGTTAAAAAACTTAGAGCTTCTAGTAACATTATTTGTAAAATAGAAGAACAAAAAGTTTATTTGCAAGAAACTATCATTGAATTACAATGTGACGAAGAAGTGAAGATAATCTTTGAAAAACAAGGTATGAATGAAATATGGTTACACTGCAGTGAAGTGTATGCAATGGTATGATATATTAATTGACTTACTTGATTTATAGCTGTTACTACTGTAGCCATTCGATTGACAGTGTAGGATTTTTTTGTATAAACTATATCTAATCTATATGAATTTTCAATTATTTATTTTCACTTTAAATATGTACTACCATTAATACTAACAGTATTATGTAAGGATGCATGTAGGAAGGGGGCGGTAGTAGGTAACCAAGTGTTCTGAGGGGTGGAGCGTTTGCCGAAAAAGGTTGGGAAACCCTGATCTAGGTGAAGGGCAACAGTGATTTCAAAAGCCTAAAAAAGGTTCTCTAGTTTGGGGTATTGAGCAAAGGGCTAGTGGCCACCATATTTATTGTTTGTATTGATTAAGCCTAATATCAACTCCAACCCTAAGCAGATCCAAAAAGCCCTAAAAATCAACATTTTAAAGGTGAGTGTTAAATTGCCATTTGAGACTACATTATAAAAACAAAAAAATTCTTATAAAAACAAGTATGCTACAGAAACAGCAAAAAATGGAATTTGCTGCCCTATGCATCCACCATGAGGTGAAACGGTTTAAGAGTGAGAGAGAGAGATCAACAGATCATCAACATTTCAGCAATCACAAAAATAAAGTTCTCAATTAAAATTTTATATTTTTGTTTTTCTTTAATCTGAATCAAGTGGATATAATTTGTTTAAATCCTTTTTCTTGGTAACTAATATTGGTCTGTCTGTCTCCGATTAAGAAAATTTCAGCCTTCCTACAGACCGAGCATTTATTTTGTATGCTTGTTAATTTTTTGTATTGTAATTTTTTTTTATATTCTTTTAAAATTGTTGATAAATTAATAACAATAAGTGTGGTTTATTCCTCAGACCCTGGTCATTAGCTAAACTTCTGAGGAAATTGAATTAGTTTTTCTGTTCCACTAAATTGGTTAAAAAAAGAACAAATGAAAATAAAAAAAAAGAAATGAATAAAAGTACCGAGAAATTAACAGGCAAGAAAAACCCTTGTTTTTAGGTCCTTTGCTTTAAAATTGTTACTTATTTCCCCAATGCCAAATTGTCTATTACAAAGTCTGGGTTGTTGACAGTTGGAATGAAGGGTACATAAGTATAGCAAAATGGACTCAGAAAACAGCTATTTCCTTGAAATTAATGGATTTATTCTTAATATTGTTGGATGGGTAGAAGAGAGGTGGCAAAAACATTTCTTAGTAACAATTTTCTTATTTTGGCTGTCAGGGGCTACTGGCTCCTGGCGCGGGTGCCCAAGTCTAAATCTGACGGACTCCACAACTTCTACCCCAACTTTTCTCTGACTCTAAAAATTCAAATTCCCCTCTTTTTATAAACTTTTCAGGGGGTGTGGTCTATCGCCTACCCATAATTCCTCACTTTCACAAACTTCTCCTTTCCCAGAATTCCAAATCCTTTTCCATTTTTTTGGAAATAGGTTTTTTTTCCCCTTGTTCGCATATACTCTCTCTCTCTCTCTCTCTTTTACCTTTCTTCCTCTTTTTCTTCTTCTTCCTTTGATCTTACCATTTTGTGTGGTCTGGCTAATGGCTAACTTATGCTATCTCTGAGGGGTGGCCCTTGATCTGATCCATGGAGGGCAAAACTAGCCCAAGAGAGATATTTTTTATGTCCATTTTTATGTTTTTTATGGAGACAAAAAAAAGTCTGGCAAAACAGTGGACATTAAATTTTTCTGACCACCTAGTAATTCCAACTTTCTAGAAAGAATTTCCTATGCTCACTATTATTATTAATAAATCTATTTAGTATTTTGATTAATTCATTTCATCTATTTCCCTAATTAATTAATTCCCAACTATTGGCACCCCACCCATCCTGTTACACTGGGTCAAAAGCGCTGGTGTCCAGTCAGAGAGTTTAAGAGAATGATAGCATGAGAGAAAAAGTCTTGTTTATGTGTGGGCCTCAGTCATGTGCTGGGCTCCAGAATTACGCAGGAAGGTGTATAGTGCTTTTCACTGCTTACAACTACATCCGTACCTATCAAGTTACCAAAAGGCATTTTCAGCTGATGCAATTTTATCTTCTATTTCTTTTAGAGTATATTGTATCGCCACAGGTCTGTTGTGAACAAATATCACATTTAAAATTTTTGCCGATAAATAGTTTTCATGGTATTAAGAATTAGGGAAGATTTATTATAAGGGCTACGACAATATGATTATTTTGTGAATGAATATTCTTCTTAATTGACTATTTTGTGATTTGACCAATTCTTGGAATTCTTTAGTTATTAGTGGAACTATAAGATTATGTTTTTATTAATTATTATTATTTCTTATTAAAGATCTAACTAGTGATCTGACAGGAATATGCTTTGATAAAAGAGCCCTACTTATATTCACTTTTACTGAGTGTTAAGTTAGCATTGGAGACTACATTATTCACTTTAAAATCTAAAATAAAATAATCAATCTATTTTATCGCATAAATAGTATGTTTATGTGCTTCTCCCTTTATTATTATTGTGATGTATTCGTTAACAATATCACGTTAAATTTTAAATTAAATGAGAAACAGGTCAGGCCATTAAAATCTGCGTAATTGCCGGATGTAATTTCGCTAGCATACTGTTTTGGTAGTTCACCGCTTTCATTTTACTGTCATCATTTTTCTAAAGAAAGGTGTTACGTTACGTATTAATGGAACGATTAATTGAAACCGCAGGTTGGTTGTTATTTGTTTTGTTTTAAATACATTCATATTTTCCAGGACTATACTTCAAGAAACGAAGCATTTATTCCTAAAACACAAGTGTTTTTTTTTTTTAAATTGTACTATTTATTTTTGTTCTGTAAATATACGAACAAGGAATTAATGTAAGATTTTTTTATCGTTAACTATTTTTTTCTGCATTTGATAATTTTTCTTTTTTTAAACTTTTTACAAATGCATTGACATATTTTGAAGTTATTTTTTATTGGTTATAAAATTCTAGTTAAATATATAGATTAATAATAATTATGAGTATAACTATTTTACTAAAGTTAAAGTATCTTATTTCAAAACACACAACCAATTAGATATTGAGAGAGAAGAATGAAGCTATTTCTTTCTTAGATATCCGTCGTCAAAATCCTCTAGTTTAAAAAATGTTTTTTAAAGATACATTTTTTTCTTTTCTTTAATTAAGTTTGTTTTAAGATTATTATTATTAACAGCTATATAGTAATTTTAATGATGTGCCTTTAATTACTTAAGACAAGAGATATTAAAGCAAGCGTTAGCGATGTTAGTTGAGAGATATATTTATCTCGTTCGATTACAATGACTCATTTTTTTTTTATTAATCATTCATTAATTATTAATAGTTTAGTTTATACTTAATGTAAATAACTGAATTTATAATGCTTTTGAAACGATTTTATTTTTCATCTTCACGATATCGCATCCAAATAATATTTTTAAATCGAATGAAGAGAGTTTCAAGAAAAATAAAGCAGAAATCGTAATTTTAATATTTTTTATCAACTAAACAAACATTAAAATATTTTTTTTAGATATGAAAACCTTTCTTTTCTTTTCTTTTTCAAATTTCTCTCTTAGAAATTTGAAATTACTTATGTTTTTTGACTTATTGAAATAAATTTATTGAGAGTATAAAAAAAAAAAAAAAAAAACAACGTAAAGATTTAGGAATGAATTAGTTTAACATAGCTAGCATTTAAAAGAAAATGTTGATGAAAATGTAAATAAATATTATTCAAAATAATAAAGAATATTTGCGAAAGTTCGTTATGCTGCTTTTCCCATGAATACCAAATCTAAAAGTGATTTTTTCAATTACATTAAATACAAACTAAATTATGGATTAAAATAATTTTTTTAATTATTTTATGGGATTTTAACGGAATAAAATAATTTAATCTTTTGCTTCGTTTCTTGATTTTCCCGTCTGATATTTTTATAAAGATCATCATAGCTCAGAAATGCCTTCTCTTTGTCTAGAGAGATGATGTCAAATCAAAGTAGCAAGAAGGTAGTAGCAGCAGCAGAATTACGTAATCCTGTTTTTTTTTACACATGAATTTTCATCCATTGATCATGAATGAAGATTTTTGGTTCTAGTATTTTTGTTTAACCGACCTCATATTGCAATACTTATGTTACTTTAATTATTTTTTTTTACTTTAATTTTTTTTAATTACTTATTATTGGGGTACACATTTTCAACCTGATTAAATCGTTTAAAACTTTTAAATAATTTAAAATTCTAATGCAATTATTGTGACTGGCTAAAAATTCTGGCACTTTTGCGGAACAAGCAAATGGAGAATTATTTTTTGCTCAGGGACTTTGCACCGGCTGTAAGAAAGCAATTTGCTAGGGTTAGGGTTGAGGGTTTGGCCAAATTTCTCCATTTGCTTGTTCGGCAAAAGCGTCCTTTTTATTTCTTAATTACCGTAAAAAATTAATAATGAAGAAAATTTTATTAAATTTATTTTATTTCCTATTGAATGTTTTATTCTAAAAAATAAGTTTGCCGAAAAAAAGATTATTTTATTGGTTAAAATCATTTTTTAATAATAATAATAATAATAATAATAATAATAATAATATCAAATACTAAGACCTAAAAATATTTCTGTTTTTTTACTTTGTATTTCAAAATCATTCTTAGTAGTAGTTGTAGGAATCAGCTGTATGGTTGGATTTTTTATGAATGAAGGAAACTGAAGAAGCAGCAGCGGCAGTGTTGAAATCATTTTACAAGGTCACGTTAAAAGCTATTATTTGTACTTAAAAAAAATATTATTATTCTCTTTTTCTTCATAGACAATTGTTTCAAATAATTTGAAAAAAAGGTGAGGAAAGACATTGAATTTTATTAACTTTTAAAATGAACTGGAATTGAGTAAATATTCATTCATTAATTCCATTCCTAAGAAACAACTATCATTATCATCACCATCATTCATTTCATTCATCATCATGTGATCTCATTTTTTTTACTCATATTTTTAGATACTTTTTTAAAATTAAATAATGTTTCATGGGTCATTTTTTTTTTAGTATTATTCCCCCCCCCCTTTTTTTTGTTTAAATAAAATTATCAGTTTTTTCTTTTTTCGTTTTAAATTAAAGGATTATTTCTTGTCAGAATTTCCCTTTATTTATTGTGGAATTGAAAGCCGGAAAATATGTAAAGAAAAAAGAAAAACAAAAAACAAAAACTGAGTAAATATATAAAAGTCTTATTTTTGTCAACAATAAAATTGTTTTGGGGTATTATTTCCAAGGAAACCTATTTTATTTTAGTAAAAAAAAATAGACTGATGAACAACATTGTTTTTTTTTTTTTTTTTTTTTTTTAAACTAAAATAGGTTTCATAGGAAATAATACCCTAAACCAATTATTCAAACTGATTAAACACATTGAATAAGACGCCTTAAAAGTTTAAGTTGTTTATTTGGAGGGAGGGGAGAGAGAGAGAGAGCCAACAACTCTTAGAGAAGGTGTTGGAAGAGCCTCCAAACCCATTGAGTGCATCATCCACACTAATACCACTCACTTACTCGCACCACCAGCACACCCACAAGCATAGTAGCTGTGAGAGACGGCACATTAGTGCACTGCACATGTACAGTAAAATGCTAGGATTGTTTTTTTGTTTTTTTTGTAAAAACAAGTCAAAATTTTTTTAAATAACTAATAGATAGGGCCACGACTATATGCTTTTATTTAAGAATTGACACAAACTTGACTATTTTGCAAAATTTCCATTTCTTTTATTTCTGTAGTTTTTAGAAAGCTGTGAAGCTTTTATTAAAGAATATTTTTGCCACAGCAGCAACAAGAGTTGTGACAAAGATATTCTTTGATAAAACCATATTGTGACAGCCCAACTAATAACTACAGAATTAAAAGAAATGGTAAAATCATAAAACATTCAAGTAATGACAAGAATATTCTATAATAAAAGCATATTTTCATAGCCCTACTAATATGCCTAAGTATAAAAAATATCGCTTGAAAAATACACATTATTGGTATTTTAGTTATTTTTAGGTTTAAATTTTAAAAAATAATGTATTGTCTTCTCTTTCTTTACAATCCTTCCTATGTAAATTAAACCAAATTAAATTATTGAATTATTATCTAGGTTCAATTGCTGGATTTGTAAATTGCTGGCTGGCCTTCTTTCACTTAAAAACTTAACTAATTCTTCTTGTTTATTCATTCAGGGTTCAAAACTAAATTTTGATTTTTTTTTAACTAAAGGTTTAAATACCATTCAAAAACAATTTATACTTGTGTTGTTATTTTGGTATTTAAACAATTGATGTTTAAACACAATATAAAAATATAAAGGAAATTTAATAACATTACAATAGAATCTGTAATTTAATTATTTCATAATGCTAGTTACTTAAATTGCTCTTTTACTGTGAAATAAAATTAAGTCTATTATAAACCTTTCTACGTTGTTTCTTTTTAAAACTGATTTATCCACTGAAATTCATGATGTACCCAGGAAGATATTAAAGCCAAACATATGTAGTGCTTCTTTGAAACGTCTCCTAATACCGAAGAAGACTAAAGTATTACTATAATTCACTTTCATATTACTGAATATTAGGCAGCAAAAGTAAAGCATTGGTAAAAGCTTGGGCTCTGGACCTGTACACACAAGTTCAAATCCCAGTCAAAAGCATTACCATTACCTTCAGTTGCCTCAGGCAGATTGGGGCTCATTAATTTGGGAGAGTAACTCATCTAGGAGAAAGGCTACATTGAGCGATAGAATGGGCACATAAAAATGAATTTTTGCCAAACTTGGGCTTGTGCTCAACCAAGTAAATATCATATTACTGAATATTGATTTGATATTGTTTTTGATTTGATATTGATGGTTATTGTACAGTTCTAATAATATTGTTAATTCTTATTATTTTTAAAGGTAACAACTAGAAAAATGAGTTCGTCAGATGAATTCATAATACAAACTTGGGAAGCATCATATTATGACAAGGCCGGTCACTGGATTTATGGGACATTGTCTCTATGCTCAGAATATGTGTTCTTCAAGGGCAAAAATCCGGAATCCAAATTGGAAGATTACACCGTTAATATTCCTTACAGTGAAATGGAAAACATAAAAAAGATGAGATCGACATGGATCTTTAGTTCGATTGTGATATTCGTCAAAGGACCCGAAGAGAAACACTGGATCTCTTCACTTGCCGATCGAAATACAGTCTACACATTTATCAATCATTTCTGGAAGTACGGCCTGTGTCACAACAGAGATAAACCCAACATTGCCCCCAATGAAAGCGAAAAGACAGAATTGGGGACCGAACTTTTAAATTTAGTTCATGATTCAGAAAAGACTCTGACGAAGGCTGCGGAACAGCTTCAATCTCAAGGTGAACAGCTAGACAATTGCATGGCTACGATGTATGACATACACGAAGACTTGAAGATTTCTGAAAATCTTGTAACGGGTCTTGAGTCATGGATGGGCCAGTGGTCTGCTATTAAGAAAGCCGAACAAGACACAGACACTGTGGTAATTACAAATAAGGACATTCCTAATGTTTATGAATATGAAGTGCTTTACTGGAAAGTAGATATCACCCAAACTCCATTGCATCCATGTAAAGATGGGATCTTGCAAATAAGTCATGATAATGTAGTGCTTATGACAAACTTACAGGCCCCGGTTGAAAGCTACAAGTGGCAAGATTTGTCACGTGTACGGATTGTTAATCCTTGGGAGATCCACTTGAGTCAGTATCGAATTGGAGAACCTGATGTAAATTATGTTTTGATCTCCGTGCATGGATATAAGCTGGTCAAAAAGGTTGTTCCACATTTATCAGATCGAGTTGAATATATTTCTCCAAAACCCTTTGGAAATACGTGTACACAACTGAAAACACCAGGTAAGTTGTTTGATTTTTTTTTATGTTAATTTTTTATCTAGAAATAGTAATTGAGTAAAGGGTTGTAGTAAAATTGGTTCAATTTGGATATTTGAATTGTTTGAGATAAATTCAGATTCTAGGAGTAAAGTTGTTTTATTTCATTATTTTTAATTTTTGTTCTAAAAATAATGATTGTTGGTTTGTGTTGTATGGCATATCAACCTTGTTAGGGCAGCAACGGTGGAGCATTGGTAAATGCTTGGGCTATGTAATTGTATTATGCATGTTCAAATCCCAGTCAAAACCATTACATTCACCTCTAGCTGCCTCGGGCAGATGGGGCTCGTTAACTCAGGAGAGCAGTTCATCTAGGTGAAGAGTAACACCGAAAGCCCGGGTAAGAGCTCATAAAAATGGCCTTGTGCCAAACTTGGGTTGGTGCTCACCAAATAGATATAATATCAACCTTGTTAGGTCATTTAATGCAGAGAACAATCATTGCAAACATACGTTTTTTCGTTTTTTTTTTTAAATAACACGGTGGTTGCTATTTAACCCATAGCTAGAGGGAATGTGCTAAAAATAATAATTGAGTGAAGGGTTGTTGCATCAATGGTTCAAGTATTTGAATTGTTCAAAATAAGCTCAGATTCTAGTAAAGTTGTTTCATTTTATTTTTTACTATAATTATTGCCAAGTTGCCTGAGACTTGCTACTAAGATAGTTAAGAAAGCTTATTATACAGGAAAGCAGTTTCATATAAAAATGCAAATTTTAGGGATCCCTATCCTTGTGCTATGCAAATATCGATGCTTTTTGTCTTGTTTTTGTATTCATTATCAATTCTGTTTTTTCTTAATTCCAAATTTTTACCCTCTTTGTGGCTATTTTTCATGCTCAAAACCAATTAGAAAGTGTTTCCTTGGTCAAAATAACACATATCAAATTTCAAGTCTTTAGACCCAAAATTAGCAAAGTATATTGATAGAGATCATTTAGCAGCCAAATTTCCAGCTCAAAACTGATTAAAAAGCTTTAGACCCAAAATTGGTAGTTTTGTGTAGACTGATGGTAGACACTAATGCATTTTCACTTGTTTATCTATTAAGACATATTTTTAAAAGTCACTGTCAACTTTTCATCATTTAAATTATTTAAAAATAAATAGTATTGCATATTATCTTTTCTGATGTAAATATTCATGAAATTGAAAATTTATAATAGACCCTTTAGTGCGGGAAAAAACGAGGTTATCCTTGCACCCAGAGAAAATGTAATTGTCATAGGTTCAGAGTGTAGATTGGGTCCCCAAAACATGGTTTTGCATGTTAAAAGTCCAAGTGTGTTATATTTTTTGTTAACATCCAGAACTGTGTTTAGGGTACCCTAAGCTAAACTCTGAACCCATTAGAGTTATATTCATTCAGGGGCTAGTTCTCCCCAGAATATATAATAGTTTATTCCTCCCTTATTCTAAATAAAGATCTAGGTAGAGACTTGAGGGAGTAATAGACATGTGTAGAATAAATAACCAAAAGTTATGCAAAAATTTGTTAAAAAAAAAAACACAAATCGTTTTTAAAGGAAGAAACAATTTTTTTTATTTCCGATATTTTAGTGTTGCATGCATGAATAAATTTGTTGTAGTCAATTTCTTAAGGCATCTTGTTCTCTTCGCTTATCTTATTGCTGAAAATCACCACTGGCTGCCTTGTTATGACAAGATTTCGTCGTGTCCCCCTTAGGTAGATTCTTATCTGTCGGGTCATTCCATATCAAATCATCCAAAAAAAAAGATCTTCGACACCCTTGCGTCTCACTTTTTTTTCAAATTTTCACCATATGTTGGTATCATAGAAACTAGA
>JAUZSX010334082.1:0-10887 GCA_034780655.1 Idiosepius hallami | reverse complement strand
AGAAAACAATATGTAAGTGGCAAAAACAAATCAAAAATCACTCCATTTCGCAGACGACATCAAAACGATACTTTTGTTTTTGTCGATTTTTTTATCGCTTACGTAAGCGACAAAAACAAAAGTAACGTTTTGATGTCGTCTGCGAAATGGAGTGATTTGTGATTTTTAACACTCTAAATACATTTTTGCAAGTTGTAATAAATTTCGAAAGATATACACTAGTTGAAAAATTGGATTCTACTAATACCTTACATTCACCACATAAACTAATTACAAACTACTTTAACTCATCTAGCTTTTTCAATGAAAAATAACTTATTAAATTTACATGGCTTCAAACATTTTTATCAAATCTTGCAGTCACCATGTTGACTCGCACACAGAGGGGGACCACGCACGCGCAGCTTCTTATTTTTTAACTATATGCTGATCGAGTGTTGGTCAAGTGTTGTTTGGACTTGCCTTTGTTCTGGGGTGATGCCTTAAGGTATCGACCATTAATGTAAAAAATATATATATACTATTTTGTAATCAAATAAAAATATATATAAATTGTCTAGATTTTATTATACAAAAAATTATTTTCAGGGGACTGAACTCTAATAAAAAAACAGAATTATCTATCTTGGTTTTCACATGGGAAGCTACTCTAGACATATTTGTTTTAAAATCATCACATAAAAGCAAATATTGGCTAAGATAGTGCCTAACGAAAATGTGGACAGTGTAATTATGGTGGAATAATAAAATTTACATATTCTGTAAATAGTATGAAATGCTTAATATATGATACAACTATTTTTCGACTGTTGCCCTCAACCTTATCCTTATTATTCTATATTCACAGCGTTTCGGTGGATAAGCTCTTCGGCCGTCTTCAGGTGATCTCTCCGAGAATCTTCTTGTAACTTACCCACTGGGCTATCCTACTGCCTGCTCTCTTTCTGCCAACCATGACCGAGTAGAGTGTAGACTTATTGAGGATTTTTGGTGATTACTGCCTTTGGGTGGGATTGAAGCCTTCTTCTTCAACAGATGCTCACTCTAATCTGCAGATACTCATCGCCTTTATCCGTTCTGCCATAGAATATCCACAGTCATGCTTGGCCGGCTTAGGATGTTATCATAACCTAGCATACGCACTCTTTAAATCTTCTTTTTATCCAAAGTTAATCTCGGTCCAGTATTTTTACTTTATCTGATTGGGGCTGATGGTTTCCCTCTCTCCCCAGATGTGCTCAGCAATACCAGACTTTGCAATTCTTTTTTTGAAAAGTGGCAAAAATAAAAGGTTAATCTCGAAGTTCTGTAATTCCCTAATACAAGAAGATTCCTGAGAGGGATCCCCTGAAGAGGCCGAAGGGTTTATCGGCCGAAATGTTGTGAATATATTAATAATAAGGATGACGACAACAGTCCGAAAATAGCTGTACCTACAGTGTATCACAAAAGTGAGTACACTCCTCACATTTCTTCAGATATTTAAGTATATCTTTTCATGGGACAACACTGACAAAATGACACTTTAACACAATGAAAAGCAGTCTGTGTACAGCTTATATAATAGAGTTAAATATGCTACGGAAACAGCAAAAAATTGATGACCAAAGCCCCACTGAAAATTAATCGTGTTAATTATTATTATTCTAATTATAATTAATAATTATTTTGGAAATTTGTATATAGATCAATTTCAATCGGTGAGAATTCCTCATTGCAACTTATCCAATTCGAATCTGCAGCCCTAATGATTAAAGAACTGTCATTAACGATTCCTTTAAGGAAACACTTATTATATATTGTTTATTTAAGATAGTCAATGAAGACTTCCTCATCCTAAAGTATGAAAAAAGCATTAAAAATATTTTGTTCTACCTTAGATATGAATTTAGTATAAAAAACGTTAACTGCTTTCCTTTATAGTTGGTTTCCTTAGCTATCTTAGTGACAAGTCCCCAGCGATTGGGAAAAGCCGGTCAATACTTCTAGTAATAGATAAAAACCAATGTTCTTCAAAAAATATTTTCACTCACATCATTAAATATTAACTAATATCCAAAGGGAAGTCCATTTGGCCTAGTGGGTAGGTAGTCGGACTTCAGAATCGTAATACGTAAGTTAGAATCCTAAATATTCCATTTGCGTTCGTAACTGGGCCATTACCCTTGGTAAAGGTGTTAAGCCCTCCAGCAATGGGCTAAATATGAACATTGTATTATTAAAAAAATGTACGTGTAAACAAAAGAAAATCTAATCAAAATGATTGTTCTAGCCATCAAATGACCTAAAAAGGTTGATATGACTTAAAACACACAAAGAAAAAAATAATAGCCAAAATATAAATTCAATACATAGAAACGAAGTTTGTCCTTCTCCCCTTTCCAACAATTTCAAAAAATTTTCTGCAAAAATGCATCTTGTTATAAAGAGAAACAAAGTTGGCATATTTTTCGAAAAATTCTAAAATGAAAAAAATTATATTGCTTAAAAAGTGTTTACCGCCTTAGTTATTAAATATCTTATGCATTAGCTAACATACTGTATATCCGATCATGCAACATTACCAATAAATTATATCTCCACCGGATCGGAAATACAATCCTGTTCAATTTTAATATCTAGTCTTTTTGCATATCAAAAACAAGTATTCGTTTATTGTTTGAGCTAAGATATAATTTTTAACTCGCTTAAAGAATAACACGTTTAGCGGCATATTATTTTCATCAAAGAGATTAATCTAAAATTTCTGGGAACGCTGCACGTAGCGTCGGTCAAGTGTTATAATAGAGACAAGCAAGTTGGTTTTTAGTTAAACCTCAAAGCACTTTAGAGGCAAACAATTATGTTCTATATAAGTAAAACCATCAAGCATGAACTGGTTTTACCGAGTCTGACTAGTTAAAAGGCCACCGGGAAAAACATACTTAGAAAATCTCATGTAAAGCGCTGGAGAGATAGACTGATCTTAATTAGATGGAAATAACATTTATAAGAAAAGAGAGCCTGTGAAGAAAAGCAGATTAATGAGACATGACACGCTTATGCTGGAACTCGGCCAAAAATCCTATAGAAAATACGTTATCATTTTAAGTGCTCTGCAAGGATTACCTGCCCCTTATATTATTCCTCAGAATCCAATTTCGTACGCAATTCCTCATTAAAATAAAAGATCTGTAGTTTGAAGAACCGACTGGACAGTTGTTTTCTCAGAAATGCCTGCCAATTTTTTTTTTCTTTCCCAGCCAAAAAGACCCTGACATTTCACTCGAAAAATACCAGATTATCGTCAATTAATGTGTTTTGTAGCTAAGCTCTGTATGTATTGGGTATTTAGTTTTAAAGACAACTCGAATTGGATTGATTGATTGGTTGGTTGGTTGGTTTTTCATACATTAGATTCAATATAATATGATATGATTGGCAAAATACATGAGGATTATAATCGGAATAATCCATTTCACAATGCTTTCACTAATCTGATTGGCACTTTTGTGTTGCTTCTCGAATAACCCATTATTAAACCTTTGGACCCTGATTTAAGAAAATCACCAACTAGCCACTCAGAGACGTTCTGTTCTAGGACCATATCAGGGCCAACATATCCATTTTATCTTTAAACTCTGATTCAAGAAAATTACCAACTAGGTACTCAGAGCCATTTTATTAGAGGACCATATTAGGGCCAACATATCCATTTTATCTTTGGATCCTGATTTAAAAATAATTACGAACTAATCACTCAGAGTCGTTCTATTTTGAACGTTAACGATTTATCAGTGATGTAGGCAGGACAGCTTACGACCGGTCCGGACAGCAAAAGCGGTTCCTGCGCATTTGGTCAGGGTCCAAAGAGTTAACCAATAACCAAGGTTACACAAGAAAACAATAGACTAACGAGTCATATAAATAATGTAAAGCATAATGTCCAGGAGGTGGTGAGGTGAAGCAATGTTAAAAGCTCGTATTATGGAATCGTATTACGCGAGTTCAAATCCCAGTGAAGACAAATCTGTCTACATTTAACTGTCTCTGGCAGATGAGGCTCGTTAACTCAGCAGAGTCTCATCTGAGTGAAGTGCAACACTGATAACAAAAGCCCCCAAAAGGTCCTTCTGGTTGGTTTAGGGTTAGGGTGAGTGTTAGTGTTGTGGTTGCCAGTTGTTGTGGTCGAGTGTGGTGTGTATACAGTGTAGATATTAAATATAAAAAAAGATGACAATATTAAGAGTTAACAAATATATTGACAAAAATACATAAATAGTGGCATACGGCCTGGTAGCGTAGCGGCTCCTGGAAGCTAGGTGAAATCCTCTCTTTCTCCTTCTCTTTCTCTCTGTCTCTCTGTGTGTGTGACGAGACAGATCACACTTATAGTGATTGGATGAATTCATTCTGGGGTGTGTTTCACCCCACAACATAAAGCTAGCGATTCTTTTTTCATAAATAACAAGTATACTACAGAAACAGCAAAAAAAAGGACAAATTTGCTGCCCAATGAACCAATAGGTGTAACGGTATAAGAAGAAAGTGCTTTAATTGAATATTCCTCGGACAAAAACATGAAACTCTTATATTATTTATTATTAATGTATTCATGGGGACTTCTGTCTTAATCTTATCCAGTTGTTTCAACCAACTTTATCAAAGGGGTTTCGTTAGGACTAAACTGCAACAACAGATAGGAACCCCTGAGCATATGGCTAGCGGCTCTTTTCTCGCAAAAACACAAATTTGCTGCCCAATGCACCACTGGGTGTAACGGTAAAAGAGAGAGGGAAACAGGGACAGAGGGGGGAAGAGATTGTTCAGATGAAAGAAAACCTTTCCCATTTTACAAGTGATTTTCGAATAATTGATGACCGAGTCATTATGCAGTTTGATATTCTGTCAGCTCTTCAAAACTTTTCACTTAAAGAAATTGGGAAAAACTCTGATTAGATGCTTCTAAATTTAGAGTTTATATTAAATCTGCATTTGCGAAAAGTAATTTCGAAATAAAATTGTTCTAGGAAAAGAGTTGGGCACGAGAGGGCGCTTTTGCCGAGGATTATTTGTTAGATATTTTGATTTAGCGTTTACCACCTATTGATATTTAGATGACAACTGGCAAGAAGAAATAGAAGAAAAATAAAAATAGCATTAATAAAAAGGAAATAATGACCAGAAGAACAAATATAAGAATTAAAATAAAAGGAAGTATGAAAAATAAGATGAAGAGGAAATATAAGAAAAATAAAATGAAGAAAAATGAAACGAAGAAGAAAAATATGAAAAAAAATTAAATCAAAGAAGAAAAATACGAAGAAAAATAAGAATTAAAAAATGAAGAAAAATAAGACGAAGAATAATAGTACGATGCAGAATGAAAAATAAGAACAAAGGAAATGAAATAAAATTAAAAAAATAATTAGAATAAGATGAAGAATAAGAATGAAAAATAAGACTAAGAAGAAAAATAAGACGAAGAAAGAAAAATAAGATATAAAAGAAAAAGAAAAATAAGAAGAATGAGAAAAATAAGAAAAAATTGTTAAAAATGAGGAAAAGAAGAATTACCATAACAAAAATGAAAAATAAGAGGGAGAAAAAAAAAAACAAGAAAAAAAAATGAAATAATAAGAAAAATAATAAGAAGAATGAAAAAAAAATAAGAAAAAAATTGTTAAAAAGGAGGAAAAGAAGAATTACTATAAAAGAATGAAAAATAAAAGGGAGAAAAAAATAAGACGAAGAAGAAAAACAAGAAAAAAAAATGAAATAACAAGAAAAAAAATAGAATGAAAAAAAGAAGGAAAGTAAGAATTACCATAACAAGAATGAAAAATAAGAAGAAAATAGAAGAAAAATGATAAGAATAATGAAAAAAGAAAAAGAAGGAAAAAAGAAAAGAAAATGCCTTCGTCTAAAGTCGCCAATCTGATTGATATTAGCCTCAAAGATTGAAATCTTTCACTAAGACACTTATTTCAGAATAAATTATATTTCTATAATAGGATAGCATTCTCTTTTTCCATCCCTTATTTTTAGACTCGAGTTGACTTCACTCCGTCGTCATCATTTTGAGAAGTGAATCTACTAATTAGTAATGGACGATGTACAGCCTGTGGTGAATTATTTTCAGCGGTCGCCATTTTTCTATAAGTGGTTCTATTTCCAGTTACTTATTTTACTCCAAAAGACATTTCTTCGAATGGTTTTCTACCAGTCACTGATCACATAGCACTTGTATATATACTAAATTACTAAGCTGATTGACCTCCCTCCACTGTCTCTTTTAAATTTCTTCGTATTTTTTTTATCTTTTTTATTTTAACGTTTATTTCAAATATGAATTCCCGTAGAGGTTTTCAATACCTAACTTTGGTTAATTTAGAGTGATTCTTTTTTTTCTAAAGGTTAATATATTTAAAGATCTGGTGCTTATGGGAAAACGCGATCTCGTATCTTCGAGTTTTGACGAGACGTGAACTTTGCTGCAGCAGCGTTTGTTGTCGGCTTTCAGCCAGCGGAAAAAAGATACCGATATGAGGCCATTGGGAAGATAGCGTATAGCGAATTACAAGACGGTGATTCCATGAGAAGATCATAGGAGTTTACGTGGATGTAGTTGTTTTGGATGAATGAAGAGTTGAGGAATCTGAGATATTGGATTAATTTTTTACTTATTAGTAGGATCATGACAACATACTTAAATCAAAAATATTCTTTCACAGTCCTAATGACTAGGGATTTGACAAGCTTTTTTTAAATAAAAGAATATTGCCACATTAATGAGCAAGTAGAACTGCCCTTGTTCCAAACTTTTGTTTTGTAGTAGACTTATACTATACTAAAAGTACTGCCTGAGAATCGCTACGAAGGTAATTAAGAAAGCTTACTATCTAGGAAAATAGTCAATACTTTTTTATACTAAATACACATCTAATGCTTTTTTAATACTGAATTTATTTACAGTGCTTGTCTTTATGTAAGTTAACGGAGCTTATTGTATAGCAAGGCAGTAGTGTTTTAAAACATTTTTTAATATAACTATTATAGTTTTTTCCGAAGAGCTCTATTAATAAACAGTGCTTTTTTTATTTTATGTTTTTAAAAATATTTTTCGTTTAATAACTATAATGATTTTATTTTCAAAAGAGCTACAGGATGTGGGGTCTCAAACAAACACTACAATCTGATTGCTATAAGTCTATAGATTAAAATTTTATTACGAGTTTTAGCTAATGTTTGCGGTTTAAAAAAAAAACATTAAAGTTTAATATAGTGTTAAGTCTAGTATTTAGTAATTTCCCAACAAAAAAATATGCGTGAAAAAGAAAATCTTTCTAGTGATCATGTGGCTATAAAACCTGTTGATTGATTTATGTCTGGCAATAAGTTCGCCAGAAACTGGATAGATTAATCGCAATCTTCCCCCTAAATAAAAACTATCGGAGCGTGGTGCACAGGAAAACGAGAGCAGGTTCATATTGCTCCACCTGCCGTAGTAAGTTCAGCTTGGATGCAAAGGGATCGACATTTCAGAGAATAAGATGGAGACATTTCATTATAAGTAAAATGAAATCACTAGGCGTATCTCACCATTTATCGGCAAAAGGGTGCACAGACAGGTATTCAATAAAGTTAGCCACAGTCCTTAATGTCCGAATGATAAATCGGGTGTCAGCTGTAGCGATAATAATCCTCATGGGATCGAAGATCTATAATTTATTTTATTTTCATTTTAGGGATCTAATATTGAAACCGATAATAGGATTTTACTGAAACTGCTCAAAATTGGACTTCGACCCGACCAAGTTTTTGTTGGTTATAGGAAGTAAATTAATATAAGTCTGTAGACAAAGAAATTGTTTTTTTTAATATGTTGCAAGGAAGATAACTAAAAAAGCCCGGAAAATTATGTCCATTCTCTTCTTCAACTGGTTGTCAGAACTTTAAAATGAAATATTATCTTTCCAGTGGATAATTAAGTTGTTTTTAACTTAACGCATAACAATCATAACATTCTAATTAATCATGAAGATTGTAATGTAAATGTAAATTTTGTGCCTATTTATGAAATGAATTATTCAGGTTATTCGGTATTCATCAGTACATATTCTCTTATTCTGAAATAAGTTCTTAACCCTATATTGCATGTTTTTTTATGCGAATCATAATTTTTTTTTCATAGCACTTCCTAATTTTAGTTTTTAGCTATGTTGCTTTGAGGCAACAATATGCAGTTGGAATAATATTAATATGTACTATTTTTGCAAAAATATCAATACAAATACATAAAAAGTGCCACAATCTTGATCTGTAATACGCAATTAGGTGAAATTTGGTTTGTTCATTTGAAGACACATTATGCAATATGGGGTTAATTTCATAAAATACCACATGTTCCTTCATATTTTGATGTAAATATTTAGGCTGAGGGTAGAGTTAGACTTTTCAAAATTCTAACTTAGATTTTAATTTTCAACCTACATTGTGATATTAATTTGGACAGGTTATTCAGTATTTACCATTACATTTCTGAAATAAATTCTCGCTTTCTTAAAATACCACGTGTTCCTGCATATTTTGATGTAAATATTTAGGTTGAGGGTAGGTTTATACTTTTTAACAAATTCTAACTTTTAATTTTCAACCAACATTGTGATATCTATTAGTATATTTTCCAAAATCCATATCCACGTTTGAATATTATTCTTATATGTCCATAAAATGCCCTACTAATAAGTAAAGAATTAAAAGAAATAGTAAAATTGCAAAAACTGTAAGAAGTATAATCTTTAATAAAAGCTTATTATCCTAATAATCAGTGTTTTAAATTCAACTTGTTTTCGTCATTGTTCACGATTAGCAACATTTTGAAAGTAATTGGTTTGTGAAACGACAATGGTAAGCTTTGTGCACAGGACAGTTAGCGCCCATTGGTGCATTGGTGGAATGTAGAAACTGCGGCGATTTCAGATTTAATTGTCAATGAAAGAGAATTAAGCTGCATTTAAGCTGGTTAGATCAATCCCCATTATAAATGATGTCTTCACCCCAGAGGTCAGTTCAGAATCCTAATCTTACTAAGGTGTAATTGGCGATCATTAATGATGTAATGCCGGCAGTCGTGTAGAACCCGACAGCACAGGTTATCGTTATTTCTTTGGGACTACGTTTTAGATTTTCTTTTTTTCATTCTGTAATCACTAGGGATTTGATGATATGCTTTTATAAAAGAAAACTTCAGTCAGAGCTCTAGTTATTAAGGCTGTGGCAAGAATATTTTTAAATAAAAGCATATTATCACACTCCTATTAATAATAATTAATTAAATTAGGAAATAATAAGGTTGCAAAATAGTAAAATAATGACAGGAATATTATTTGTTATTACGGCTATCACAGGTATATTTTAACAAAACCATATAGTCATAGCCCTACAATTAACTACAAAATTCAAAGAAATAGTTAAATAGCAAAATAATCAAGTGAAGACAAGAATATTATTTAATGAAAGCATATTGTTATAGCTCTACTAATAACTACAAAAATTAAAAGAAATGGTAAAATCGCAAAATAGTCAAATAAGAACGAGGATATTTTTTTTAATAAAAATGTTGCCATAGACCTCCTAATGTCTACAAAATTAAAAGAAATGATAAGATCACAAAGTAATCAAGTAAAGACACGAATATTCTTTGATAAAAGCATAATTTTGTAGACCCAGTAACCACCCACACACATATAAATATAGTTTTAAAAGTTAACGTCTAATTGTATATGGGAAGTCCACTAGGCTTGGTATTGTAGTAAAATCTTAAATCTAACGAGCATAAATACGGAAGTTCGAATTTATCGATGAATTCAAGCGTCTGAGGGATTAATTGAATTGAATTTTAATTAGTAGGTTCCTAAACAATACACCCGCTATATTCATGTTTCAGCAAATGCAATTATATTAATCATTAAATGCCCTCGATCAGAGGTCATAGAGTACAACTTACACAAAAAAAGTTTAACAAGGTATTCGTCAAAAACAGTTGTTTTCAACATTAGAGGACATTTTAAATAGAAATATTCCTATGACAAACGTTTTTAATGATGATTAAAACACGAACATTATTAATCTCTGTTTTACCTATATAATATATTTACTAGGTGAGCACCAACCCAAGTTTGGTACAAGGTTATTTTTACGTGCTTTTACCCGGGCTTTTTACATTTGGTGGTACCCTCCACCTAGATGAGTTGCTCTCCCGAGTTAACGACCCCATCTGCCCGAGGCTACTAAATTGAAAGTAATGGTTTTGACTGGGATTTGAACTCCCGTTATATCGTCGATGTTCGAACGATATATGAGTAAGACCGTATCAATATGGTTTTATTAAAGAATATTCTGGTCACGGCGTAGCTAGTAGGAATATGACAAGGATATTTAAAAAAAAAAAATCCAGTATTGAAAGAAATAATAAAATCAAAAAATGGTCAAACAACAAGAATATTCTTTAATAAAAGCATATTGTCACATCTCTACTAATAACTACAGAATTAGAAGTAATGGTAACATCATAAACTAGTCAAGTAACGAGAATATTCCTGAATAAAAGCATATTGTCGCAACCCTACTATTAACTACAAAAATAAAAGAAATGGTAAAATCCCCAAATAGTCAAGCAACGAGGAAAGTATACCTGAATAAAAGCATATTGTCCCTCCATCATATTCTTTTTATATCGAGCGACTGTGGAGCATTGGTAGAAGCTCGGGCTGTGAGATCGTCTTACGCGAGTTCAAATCCCAGTCAAAACCATTATTTTCACTTTACTAGCCTCGGGCAGATGGGGCTCGTTAGCTCGGGAGAGCAATTCATCTAGGTGAAGGGTAACACCGAATATATAAAGCC
>JAUZSX010334071.1:0-10887 GCA_034780655.1 Idiosepius hallami | reverse complement strand
TATATATAAATTACTATATATATATATATAAGTATATATATATATATTTATATATATAAAGAAAATCGAACATGTTCTAGAATGATCGATGTTTTAGATCGAACCGTGTGTTCCTTCATTTTTTTTCCATAACGTGAACAGAATTTCAATTCGCCCATCAATAACCTATGGGGTCGGGGATAAAAAAAAAGAAAATACCAATAAACCTGAAAAAAGAAAAAGAAAAGTAAAAGCAAGACAGAAAAATCGTTTAAAATCATTAACCTGAATCATGTATTTTCCAGACTTTGTGCAGTACGGAAGACAATAGCACCATAATTGACATTTGCAGGAAGAAAAAAAAAACTACACTGATTATTATTGTTAGTGCTTAGAGAATCTATGGAAATTATTCTCCATCAGATTGACATAAACAACGTTTAATGAGTTTGGGGAAAAAGAATTCTTTATGGAAGACTATAATAAATAAGTAACTCTTCGCTCACTTTGCAGCAAAACATGACTGGACTGCCAAGATAAGAAAACAAAAATGAAACGTTGATTTGCTAAGACCACTAAAAAATATGTCTTTTTTCGCACTTGGCTAATCATGCATCAACTCTGCGCATGCTCATGCTTTTAGAATTTACTTCCGGTTTCAGTCAGTTTCAAATTCTTATCTAAATCATCGGAGTATCGTTATCCAGTTTGAATATATATATACTTGGTGAGCAGCACCAACTAAGTTTGGCACAAGGCCATTTTTTAGATAAATTTTCTAGTTCGAATTGATAAGAATTGCATATGATTTTCACATTGACTGGTCAGTATTAGAACTTTCTGGACTTGAATGATCCGTGTCTTTTCAGTGAAAGAAGCCTTCGTACTTGGGGCGCAGATCTGAAATTTTATTCAAACTAACTTGAAATAAATCCTAAAAATTGAAATGTGCAAAGATTAAAATAAAAACAGGAAAAAAACTTCAAATCGATTTTTTTTACTTGCTTAAAAGCCGGATTGAGATCAAAGGAAATGGATTGTTGTGTTAAGAATCACAAGTGCTGCGCACATGGCCATTAAATTCAGTGATAATGAAACAGACACAAAGACAGACGGAAACATAAAATCTATTCACAATTATTTTTAGAAAGATTTTTAAATTTTTCTCGATCTTTTATTTATTTTTATGGTTTTTTTTGGTTCTTTTTTTATGAAATTAAAAATTAGAAACGGTTTTGTAAAAAAATGGAGTTGTTATTGCTTTTAATGTTGCTGCTGTTATTATTATTATTTTAATGTTGTTATTGTTGTTGTTGTTGTTGGGCAGGAAGACTTGTCGTCTATTGCTGCTTACATCAGTTTTCCTGTTGTTATAAAATTTTCGCATTCCAAGACTCCCAGTCATAACCCTAGGGGGTAAATCTAATAAAGAACGTTTTTCCCTCGTAAAATAATGTGAGGAAGGAGGTGGGGGAGAGTGAAGGTTCGAATCCTTTATGCATTCGTTTGATCATGCCACGAAACATCGACCAGCTTTGTAAAGTACCTGATATTCCGAAATGGTCACCCATTATGTTCTAACCAGGCTCTACGTTGCTTAACTTCGGTGATAAAGCGGATCTGATGTCTCCATGAGCGTAGTGTTGTTGGTGTTGTTGCTTTTAATGTTGAGTAAAAAGATCTCTTCTCATTTGTTCGGGCTTGGATCAATCTTTCTATTGATAAAGAAATTTTACAATTTATTGTTGTTACTTTTGTTGTTATCATTTTATTGTTATTGTTGTTATTGCTTTTATTTTTTTTTGTTATTGTTGTTGTTATTGTTGTTGCGATTGTTGTTGTTGTTGTTATTGTCATTGTTGTTGTTATTGTTGCAAATATTGTTGTTATTGTTGTTGTTGTTATTGTTGTTGCTCTTGTTGTTATCATTGTTGTTATCATTGTTGTTGTTATTGTTGTTATTGTTGCTATTGGTTTTATTGTTATTGTTGTTGCTATTGTTGTTATTGTTATTGTTGTTGTTGCTACTGCTGCTGTTGCTCTTCTTATTATTTATTATGAGTAGCATTTGGAGGTTTTAGTCATGACATGTTGTTTTTGTTCTTGAAATCGTCTTTCCTTATTTTAGTTGTATTTAAGGGAAAATCCATTTGACATCAAATTTGCCATAAAACCAAAATTTGGACATTAGGAAAAGTGCTGAGTAGGCAATTTAGTGTCCAAGGTAAGTAGAAAAAAATTGATTCTTAATTGCCGATAGTGTTTCTAAAGCTTCGTTCCAATTGCTTATAACAACGTCACATATAGGTGCATTGTGCGCATGCCCAACGGAAGATTAAGCTATTAGGTTAAATGTATCTTTTAGTTGAAATATAGATTGCAAAAGTTTGACTTTATGTTGAAGTAATGCAAAAGGGTCAATTAAAACCCAACCAAACAATGAATGAATATTTGTTAATAAGTAAAAAAGCTTTTTCAAAATTCTTCTTTGCAATTATGGAGTTTTAAATGATTAAATTTAAATGATTAAATTTGAATATCAATTGTGGGTTCATTTATGAAAATAGCCAGCTTTTACATAATCATCTTCTGGATTCAAAGTCCCACTCCCTATTTTAATATACAATTTAAGTATTTTAATTAGCGTAAAAAGCTTATCCAAATATAAATGTTGGTATTTTATGCCAATCTATCCAGAAACTCTATTCAAAATATGGCTTTCAGTTTACAACTTTGTTAGTATTAAAAACTTGACTAAGAAATAGACATGAAAACAGCCTCTTCCCAAACTTTTTTATAAGAAAGAACATGATACAAATTGTCTATTCTATTTTAATACAAAGACTAAATAATTCGGTAAATATTCATTTGGGTATAAAACATGCCCCAAATTTTAAAAGTTGTTAATTACGATGCTTAAATCTTGTTGGATGTTACAATCTCGATGATCCTTTTTAAATCTTTTGAAAACAAAATTTAAAAGCGAAACAAATTTGCCAGAAATGTAAAAAGCTGACAAAAACGCTGGCGATCAACCCTAATTTATATAATTTGATTCATGAAGCATCGAGAATGAATGTACGGTTTGAGATTTGAGAGAATCCCACCAAACAGACAGATAAATCGTGTCTACTCACTAAAGTTTACTTAAAAAGGGAGAAAATAAAAAAATAATTTATTTTCGTTTGACTGAAAATATGTATTTCATAGAAAAGTTGAAATTGGCACAAAAGATTAAAATGAAAAAAAGAATGATATCCAATAAAAGATTTTTCTAAGTTTTATCATTCTCTGATTTTCATACAAAAAAATATCTTATGTTTTTTGTATTTTTGTAAAAGAGTTGAAAAACTCTTTTCAAAATTAAATGATTGCTCCAAACAATAATCATTATTTTAAATTCTATTTTCATTCTATTTTTCTTAAAGGTTTTCATTCGAATTATGATGAAGAAAACTTTATCTTCTTTCACGCCTGATAGAAAATCTTCACAAGAAGGAATTTTTCTGTTCATTTTAAAAAAAATTTTTTTTTATTTTAATAATTGATTTTTTTTTTAATTTTTCACAACAAAACATAAATGTCATCACGATTTGACGGTTATTTTTTGTTTTTTGTTTTTGTTTTTTTGTCGTGATGATTTTGATCGTCAAAATTTTCAAAAAAGACAAAGATGCCATCACGACGATGACAATGACAAAGCTCAGGGCACAAAGTCTACAAAAGACGGAACTATCAATCCTGATGCATCGCTTGTTTATACGGAAAAATAACTTCTTCTTCTTCTTTTACTTATTATTATTATTATTATTATTATTATTATTATTATTATTGTTGGATCTTAGACTAATCACCACGTGTTTTGGGCACTCAGCATGCAATGGTTTTTACCAATGCCAGAGTGGCAACAAATCTTCTCTGATTTCCGTTTGCTTCCACACCATTCCATTCAAGGACTGTATGGTGCAACACCTCCCTGGGTTTTCACTTCGCCATGAATAAAGATTTCCCACTCTACCAAGGCTCAGTGGTGATTCCCAAAGGCACAGTTACAATAAATATCCTTTGGCTTTGAAATATATTTTTGATATTTTACATTCATTGACCGCAATCACCCTCCTCCAGGGTTTTTTTTTTTGTTCCTCCTTCTTTACATAATTCAGGGGTCAAGGGGTGTGTAAGAGGTCGGCTTATTTTTTCCATTTATTAAAATGTCCTGCATTATTTTAAGATTTTTTTGATAGATAGATAGATAGATACACAGACAGACAGCTGATATATAGATAGATAGATAGATAGATAGATAGAAAGAGAGAGGGGGGAAAGAAATAGATAGATAGATAGATAGATAGATAGATAGATAGACGGATGGATGGATAGATAGACAGACAGACAGACAAATAGGAAGATGGATAGATATATAGCCAGATAGCTAGCTAGATAGATAAATATGCAGACAAACAAATATATAGAGAGAGAAATAAAGAGAGTGATATAGATAAACTAATCTAATCCAAGATCAATAAAAAAAGTAAGTTTTATGATTTAACCAAAACAAGATGGAAACCGAAAACTAAAAAAATCTTTTTATTTTCCTAACATATTTCCATCGTGAACCAATGACACTATTTTTCATTTGTGATTCTAAACAAACACCTTACTTATTACTAAAAACCTTTTCTTTCTCAATAAAACAAAAAAAAACAGCCAAGAAAAAACAAAATGCGTCGAACTTAAAAACCAGATAATATTTGTCGCACGATAAAATGACAGCTTCAAAAAAAGCTTCGTAATTTGTAGCCGTACAAAATGGTTTACCGCCAAAATGATAGGTTTGGCCAAACATTGTCTGCGATTATTCCTGTCATTGTCTGTAATATTAACGCTTTAGTTGAACGTTCTACAAGACAGAGAGGAAAATATACGGTCAAGTCACGATAGAGACACCAGTTCCTTTCAGATTACCGAAGTTAAGTAATGTCTAGCATTGTTAGTAGATAAATGGGTGACCATTTAAGAATACCAGGTACTGTATTTTGCGCTGGGGCGGGAAATAATGAGTTAGTTTGTGGGGCGCAGTTATATATTTTTTTCTAGTTTTATCATTTGGGTCCTAAACGGTTGATATATTTGCCCTAACGACCTAAGGTTAAAAAATGGCACACCGAAATTCTTGCCCTTAAAATAGTCCTTAACAGAACGGCTCTGAGTGACGCGTTAGTCATTTTGCTATGTAAAGACCCAAGGGAAATATGACAAAAGAAAAAAGTTTTCATAAAGTCTGTTTGTGTTTAACGGCATATCAACCATTTAAATTCATTTTAATGCCAAGAAAATTACTTTCGATTTGATTTTGATAAACATTATTTTATAAACATATTTTTTTTTAAATAACACAAGATTAACTCATAGGTGGAGGGAAGATGGAGATACATACCTTTCCTAATGGTATTAGTTGACCCGTCAACGAAAGCGGAACTAACTGGATTCGAACTCGTATATTACGATTCTGAAATCTGACTGTCTATCCACTGGGCCACGTCGACTTTCCCTAAAAGAAAAAACAATGAAATGATTATTTAAGAAAAAATTATGAAAAAATAATAGATAGATAGATAAATAGATATGCAGACACACAAACAGATATATATATTTGGGCCGGGCGAGTCATTAAGAGATATTCCACGTGACTCCGAAAGATCGTGTGTTAACCCCCACGGTGGGGCAAAGGTCTTGCTCTCCCGTTTTCTTCTGTACTCTTTACTCAATACAAGTTGTTTCATAGTTCCTCTGACTACATCTTTTATATTTATAACTAACACCATAACAATTTTCTAAAGAAAAACAAGCCATGTCTCCTCATCAGTTTTTAATATTTGATGTAAATGAATTGCCAATAAAATAAAACTTAAAATCATTTCATGACTAAAACGCATTTCTTTCAAATGATTTTTTACTTCTTTTTTTTCTTTTTTTCTATTTATGAAGAATTTAACTTTTAATCTTCAAATATTTCCATTCTTATAAAACCTAAAACCTAAGATCATGAATGACTTTGTTTTAGTTTTTAGCTTTCCACTTCACCGAGATGACTTGTTCGATAACTTAATCTTTCGCCATCTTTTTTGGGCCAAGATTATTTTTAAAGCCAACATTCGAATCTCTTTCTTTCAATACAGAAAATTATAAATATATTTTATCTAAGCTTTTACATACAATATACAAACTCTTAAGATTTCAGGTAAAACATACGAAAAATCTAACATGGACGTAGCATTGATTTTTGGCCCAGGAAATAAATTGATATTTCTCAGGGAAAATACTGAATACAAAACTAAATTTGAATTAAGGAAATGCATGCGATTTCTCTTCGTTTTAACTCCAAAATAAACTTTCAATAAATTCAGTTAAAAGATTTAGGGAGTTGGTGTGGGGGGTCTTGGTTTTTGTTTTGTTTTTGTTTTTTAAATGTTTTCTCGTTTTTACTCATTTGTATTTCAAAAAAGATCAAATTATTTTCATCTTCCGCAATGAATTTACACAATTCCATTATTCAATTAATTTTCCTCTTTTCGCATATTTTAGTTTTAAGAATTTCATTCTAAACTTTGAATAAAATACGGAAACATCGTAGATTCAAATTGGTTTGAGAAAGCGAAAATTTCCCTTGATTTCAAGGCTTTGACAAAATTGTACGACTTAAGGAATAATTATAGAAGTGTTTTTTTCTTTCAAACAAAGAATATCCCTAACCCCCTTCTGTCTCTGTCTCAGTCTGTGTCTCTCTCTGTCTCTCTCTCTGTCTCTGTCTCTCTATTTCTGTCTATCTCATCATCATCATCATAATCAGTCCTTCATTTCTGAATATGACTATTCCAGGAGGTGTCTCCCTCTCCTCTAGTGTTGCTATAGTCCATCAACGTGTGGCAGGGTAGGGTCATCATCATCATCATCATCATAAGCAGTTCTGACTTTCAGGAGGTGGTGCCCTCTCCTCTGGTGTTGCTGGAGACCGCGTATACTATGAGAACTCTTGTCACTGAGCGCACACATGTACACTCCAGGCGTGTGACGTTTCAGGTGTTTATGATAGGATACGTCCTCCAATTTTTTTTTAGATAATTTTTTTCCATTCTAGAGGCTCTCACGCCATTTGTCTCTATCAAGAGCCAGCTGCTCCCATATTATTTATATGCTGTCTATCTATTTATCTATGTATTCATCTATATGTTTATCTATCCATCTACCAATCTCTTTGTCGGTCTCTCAGTCTATCTATCTATCTATCTATCTATCTATCTATCTATCTATCTCTCTGTCTGTCTGTCTGTCTGTCTTTCTGCCTGTCTGTCTACTTGCCTTTCTCTTTATCTGTCTACCTAACTATATACTCGTCTACCTAACTGTATAAATCTATATGTCCACCCGTCTTTCTATCTATTTACCTATCTCTTTCAGTGAGTTTCTCTGTCTATCTGTATATCTTTCAGTCTATCTACATTTTTATTTCTTTTAACAAAACAGCGTAATTCATTCCAACAATCTTTCCTTGAAATCTCCTTACAAATTCTTCACTCCGGGCAAAAATTGGTTGATCTCGATCGCCAAGTGCTTCAGGCAAAAATCCCGTGAGTGGCCGCCCGTCAAGACCACTGGTAAACCACTGACCAACTGACAGAGCAACGGAGCGTTCACACTTGACGAGACCTAAATATAATAGCAGAGATCTTTTCTCACTTTCCTTTCCATCTTTTTGCTTCCAACCCCCCTCCATTTTGGACAGGAACAGAGAAGCTGATTGGTCAGCATTGATAGTTGTATCTTCCCTCATTAAGTAAAGGTCAATAGAGTTTCGCCTAAGCAGGAATCATTTAGTCACTTAGGCTTGCTTTTCAGTCTTGGGAATGAATCCGGCGGCGGCCAATTCTCTCAAGTAGGCCAATAGAATTTGGCAAGGCGACGAGGCTGTGTTAATGTCCCACCTCCAAATAACCACTTAGAGAATAGAATCCTCAAAGCGCTCAGTCGAGTAGATACACATTGAATAGTGAGAGAATTTCTTCCTTTATTTCTCTTTTTTTTTCCTGTTTTCAAATCAGTAGAGAAAGTTCTGACCGAATTTTTATAGTTTTTAAATGAGGTATGATGAATTTTACAAACGATATTTGTACTATTGTCTTCATCCTTACAAAAATAAATGACAACAAAAACAAATCATCAGTTTTAAAAATATATATATATATATAAATAACGCAATTTCTGACAAAGATAGATCTAAAAAAAAATGTGACTCCGCTGAGGAAGGTTGAAGAGTCATTCCTTTGAGGCATAGTGAGACAGAGAATAATTAGGATGAGGACAATAGTCTGGATAACGTTTTTAAATTTGTTATTGTCATGTTTGTTTAAAATGGTTGATATACCGTTAAACACAAACATAAAACAAGAAAAACTAAATCCAAGAAAAAATATTTAAAAACTTGCAACAAAAAGTCAAAATGTTACATTAAAGAAAAAAGTTCTAAAAATTTTAAAAATTGAATGAAATTTTTTTTTTATCTGAAAAAAAAAAAACTCAGAAAAGAAAAAAAAGAAGAATAGAAAAAAAAAGAAAAGAAAAAAAAGGAAAAGAAAAATTGATTTTTGAATTTTTAAGAAAACCAAAAAATGTGACTCCATTTTGGAAATCAACGAACAATGATTTTTTTTACCAAATAATTTTTTTTTAATTTAAAGACATAATCAATCATTTTTATATACGTCTTTAGTCAATTACAAAGCAAAATTAACAATGGCATTTCATTCTCTCTATTTATCTATCTATCTATCTATCTTTCTCTCTCTCTCTCTATCTATCTATCTCTCTCTCTCTATATATATATATATATATATATATATATGCAGATAGTATTCTCTACCCTGGTTTCACCATCAGGATTGTCAGGAGAATACCTTTAAATATGGGTCTGGAACGAAATAGTGAAGTATTTTGAGGTTCAACAACACAGAGGGTGGTAGGAGTAGATTCTGTAATATTTTTGTATGTTCTTGTAATACCCTAGCGCTTTCAGACCCAACAGGGTCCATCTTCAAGGCTGAATGTCAACCAGAATAGTTTTTTTTGTTAAACGCAAAACATTAACATCCACAAATTAAAGTCTAAAGCAGAAGAATGTGAAAAATACATTGAGCATTTACAAGGACCTTTTGAAAAATTGCAGCAATTGTTTGACAGCAGTTTTTGTGCTAAAAGAAACTCAAATATTAAACATTTTTTTACATAAGTCCAAATGCTTTTTTCTTTTTTAAGAATTTTTTAATAATTGTCCCTTTTTTTACATTAGTTTCTCTCATTTCTATGTATTTTAGTAATTCGAAATTTTTATTTTATTATTTTGTTTAATATCATTTGTACCAAATTGCTGAAAAATAAACCTTTTCTTGTTTGCCACAGACGTGTTTTACTTGAGATTGATATGCCGGAAACAGTAAACTTTCTAACTGAAATGTTCATTTTAAAAAAAGGATTAACATTTCTATGTTTAAGAGATTGCTTTGCAATATCCTTAAATGAACCTTTCTTTAATGTTGATAGTTGTGTAAGTTTTTCATTTTGTCTTCACTTGTTTTGAAATGTGGAAAAGTTTCGCTATTCTTGGAGGCGAAAAGAAAAAGAAACAGAAAAGATAACTAATGACTCGACACCACAACACGATTTCAAGATGGCTGCCATCTCCACCAACGCCACCGATGTTTCCGCTTTCGGCTAATTAGATGAAATCTTATGGAATCAAATTTCTAGCCAACGTGAATTACAGACGACGTCCGGCTTCCTTAGTCATGAATGAAGAGACGCCGATGTGACTAATTTTATGCCTCAACAAATTACTCGACCCCAACCGAAGAAGACGCTTTAAAGAAACGACAATAATGTTATGAAACTACTTCAATTTCACGCCCTCGGCGTCTTAAACGAAATCAATTTTGATGCACTTAACACTAATAACTAATAAGCATTGTCCGGTGTTGCTAAGACATTCCACATAACATATAGAAGTCTTTTTCAAATCCGGGTAACAATAGATGTATTAAAATTGATAATGATAAAAATGATAATAATATTAATAATAATAATAATTATTATTATTATTATTATTATTATTATTAAAAATTAATCGAGAAGAGAAGATTGCAGTATCTGACTGCCGGAAATACAGAAATACCAGAAGATACTTGTTGGAGGAATCCAGATTCTGCTGATCCTGTGTGTTAGAGAGGAAAATAGTCGTGTGAACGCCTAAGGATAAATAGAACCAGATAGTTTTTGGGTTGAGATGGAGCGGATTTTGCTGGAGAATCAAGAAGATACTTGTTGTCCCTCTGACTCCAGTTCAAACAATCGGTCACGGATAGCAGGCAAATGCGGCATGTGGCTGGTGTGAGAATTTAATTATAATTCCCAAAAATGCTGCAATGTCGTAGGAAGCTTATGATCACTCTAGCACCTGGGCAAGAGCACGTAAAAATGGCCTTGTGCCAAACTTGGGTTGGTGCTCACCAAGTAAATATAATGTCATCATCTAGGTGAAGGGTAACGCCAAATATAAAATACCCGGGTAATAGCACGTAAAAATGGCCTTGTGCCAAACTTGGGTTGGTGCTCACCAAATAAATATAATATCCTTAACACCATATCAAATTCCATCTACGCTGTAAAATGGAACCAAAAGACAGTCTATCCCCGTCGATTAATAAAAGGGTTAATTTCAAAGTTCTGAGAGGTGCCTGGGTTTGACGTAAATGTTGTTGAGTTCAAGTTATACCTAAAGAAGGCAGCGACGGTGGAGCATTGGTAGAAGCTCGGGCTGTGAGATCGTGTTACGCGAGTTCAAGTCCCAGTCAAAACCAT
>JAUZSX010334061.1:0-10888 GCA_034780655.1 Idiosepius hallami | reverse complement strand
TTGTTGACGATTTTATTGTTTTGTTCTGTTGTTAATTTAATAATTAGATTGAACTGTTTAAATTTGTGTCGTCGCTAACGTATTGTTGTATTAGTGTGAGTTGTATCTTTTTGAATCGGACTGTTTATTTCCACTATTCTGTAACAGAATAATATATGTATATATCATAATTAAGACTGTGAAAATATTCTTTTATTAAAAAGCATGCTTGCTTGTCATATCCCTTGTTATTAGGGATGAGACAAGAATAAATGTTGTCACGGCCCTAAGTAAAGAATTAAAAGAAATGGTAAAATCACAAAATAGACAAGTCTGCAACCCTAATGGAAAAAAAAAAAAAATGGTAAAATTGCAAAATAGCCAAGTTTGTGACAAGAATAATTTTTAATAAAACTATATCATCACAGCCTAAGTCATGATATATACATATCAAGAAAAAACAACTTAGATATGTAAGTTTTTAAGCCTAATATAGCTTACATTTTAGGATGAAGGCTGTTAACTTTTCAAAATTCCTGGTTATTTTGCTAAACACTGAAAAATTTTATTTATAAAACTAAGCTGTTCGAATAAGAGCAAACTTTTTTCCATATGATACAAGTGGCCCTCGGGTTACGACGGACTTACACCGTTTTGACTTTACAAGGTTTGAATTTTTGTCACTTTTTAAGGAAAAAAAAGTCAAAAAAAATTTTGTTTTTTTAAACACTGATCTTTGCTCCACATCTTGTTTTTTTTATTTTAATTTATTTTATTGAATTAATATTAAGTATAATAAGAAGAATCGGACATTTATCTAGCGATTAATGGGGTGGGGCATTGAAGGGTTAATTCCGAGTTACGTGAAAATTTAGATTACGGTGCCAGTGTAGGAACGAAACTTGTTCATAACCCGAGGGACATCATTATTAAGTATAATAAGTAGCCTGATCTACCTGGATTTTTAAAATCATTGTTTAACTTACACCCGAGTTGAAGCCTCATCTACCCAAGGCAGTTGAAATTGAATAAAAACTATTTGAAGTTGTAATAAGATTCCAGGGTCCAAGCTTTTACCAATTCTGAAAGTGAATGAAATGGTTTCGACTGGGGTTTGAACTTGTATATTACGATTCATTTGTTCAAACTTGGCCTGGGGCTTTGTTCAATTTAAAATTTTGTCCTACTGTGTATTTGAGTTTGATCCTCCTGGCTTTGCACAACCTGTTCCCACAATTGATCTGAGACTGTGTCAGTCGTTGCTCCAAAATTATTTAGTCAAGAACAAAACAATTCATAAACATGTGGTTACGCCTGTAACTTAATAGTAATTTAATAGGTTTTCTGTACATGTCATTTAATAGTCATGTTATTCTTTAGTCATTTAATGTTTACACAGATTATTTTATTGAGAGGTAAAAAAAAAAAATCTAGATTTTGTCTCTTAAAATCTTGAGTATTTTTTAAATATTCTAAATGTTGCTACATCTACAGATCTGGCCAAAAGTTTAGCAACACTATGTACAAGTATATACAAGGTAATCTGGAAGCAGGTGATTAGGGCAGCAAGGGTAGAATATTGGTAAAAACTTGGGCTCTGTAACCGTATTACACAAGTTCAAATCAAGGTCAAAACCATTGCCTTTATCTTAAGCGGCCTCGGGTAGATGGGTTCATTAACTCAGGAGAATAACTTATCTAGATGAAGGGCAACACTGATTACGAAAGCCTACGGATAAAATGAGCTCGTGAAAATAACCTTGTGCCTCACTTGGGTTGATGTTCAACCAACTAAATATAATATACAGGCATGGCCTACTAATATATATTAGTAGGCCATGATACAGGGTGACCCAAAAGCAACTTCTTACTTTAAGATAATTATTGATTAAAATAAACTTTTTCAATTTTTGTGTATTTTACTCAATTGGGTTGGTTGAAAGAACAAATCTAATCGACCAAACCAAGAAATTTGGAAGAATTTAAAAAGGGAATATATGAAGTTATGAGTTCCATCTCGCAGAAGTTTCTTTTGAAATCTGTTAAAGTGGTTTATGATTGAGAATCTAGTGGCAAATGATGGTACCTATATTTGAATTTGAAATATAAGTCCATGCAATAATATACTTTCTTTTTACATTTAATAATAGAAATTACACTTTGAAATTAAATTATAATTATTCTAGAATAGGAAGTTACTTCCGAATAATCAACCTGGAGTTTATTTTTGAAGCTGCTCCGATAAGACTTGAACCTGATGCTGTTAGAACAGTTTAAAACCACTAATTGAGGCTAAGCCATACAGAATGAAACCACAGCTTAAAAATAATGGAAGGCACATAGCGTATTGAATTTAATGTGTGTGTGTGTATATATGCTGGCATACTGACCTCTGCAGGTTTAGCCAGCTCAACTACAGAACACACACACACACACATGATTCAGCAGCAAGTCTCATGGGAATTTGAACTTCACAATCGGTTCTCAGCCACATGTACAGACGCCTGTTTAACTAAGACTAAGGATGCATCATCGACCGATTGGTTTAACTGCACCTCCTGGGAATTTTCCCCTTCTGGCGCAAAATATGTTACCTGGTATCCTTAAATGTTCAACCAACTAACTACTGCCCTTAACTTTGGCGATCTGACAGGAAGCAATGTTTCTGTTTCCAATGTGACTTTAACATACATCATAATACTTTTTTTTTCTTTTTAATTTTTAACTTTGAATTAGTTTAATTTATTATTTTGACAACTGCATTTCGTTATTGATAACAAAGACTTTTTATTGTGTTAGAAAACTTTTGGCCAGCAATTCTGAACTGTTTACACTTTGCACTTTAAAAACAAATTTTTATGTAAAAAAATAAAACTTATTTAACTTTGAAAGAAAATAGTCTTTAAAGTAATAAGTCAATTGCTGTTTTCTACCCAGTCTTTTGTCTGCACCATGCCGTGCTCTCTGCGTCTGGGTTGCATTGCATGCGTTTTGACCCCTTAGAAGTTTTTTTCCAACTGAAGACAAATTGAGTTTTTTGGGATACCCCATAGATCAAATTTCAAGTCTCTAGATAAAAAATTGGTAAAGTAAAGTACTTTTTGGAATCTGTATTCATTAAAACTTTTGAACAATTCTTTTACTGGTAAAGAAGGTTACATTTTTCCGATGTCTGGAGTGTGGGTTATTTCAAAACAACAACAACAACAACAACACCTATCTAAAAACACTCCTGGGATCAAGGTACAAAAAGCTGTTTTTGAAAAATTAGTTTTTAGTCAAACTAAATCAATTGATTTCAAATGATGAGAAAACATTAAATATCTTTTAAAGTGACTGACTGCCTGGATGACTAAAGAATAAACTTTTATGATTAAAACTAAAATCTAAAAAAGAAGAGGCATTCGGTGTCAAGTGTATTGTCAATACACTGTATTGACTGCAACTGTCAACCTATTTAATTCGTTCACGGCATATGTTCATGGTCCTCAGGATGAGAAAGAGCTTTAAAACACTAAACACACAAAAACGATTTTGAACTATTTACAGAACAAAAATAATATTATTTACATTACGTACGAATTTTTCCATAATAAACAGATCTTCCCAGAGGCAGGTAGATATAGAACTAGTATAAAAACTTTTAAAATAATGTTAAAAGAACTACGATTTGTAATCTTAGTTAAATGATTTTTTTAAAATTCAGAGTTATTACTTAAAACATGAAAACAAAATTAATAACTTTGAAATGAAATACGCAATAAAAATTATTCAAAATGAAAAACGTTTTTTGGCGCACAGTAAAAAAAAAAAGAAGAAAAAAAAGAAAGCGATTTGAATTTTTCACCATTCTTATTCAACAATAGTGCCAGGATGTTGAATAATGTCTTCTCACACTACCACTATTTGTGTGTGTGTGTGTTTGCTGTCTGTTGTAAAGAAATAGCATCAGTTAGTGCCCGTGCCCGGCCGGCCGGTGCGAGGAAGGTAAAAAGATTATTTTATTCAGTTCGAAACCTAGCGTAATTGAAGATCAAAATAGAACATTTTTTCTGTGAAAATATATATTTTTTAAATTGACACTATTCTTTTTAGAACACTCACTGTCTCTTTTTACCCCCAACTTTTAGTTTTCGCTTTTAAACGAAAAAAAAAAAATAATAATGTAATATTTTGAAACATGTCTTTTTTTTTTTTTAACATATCGGCAACTTATCTATGGACATTTTTTTTAAGGAGGATAGTTTTCATTAAATTACTCGCGAGGACAACATTCTAAAATTCTACAAGATTAATTCTTTTAACTTAAACTAATTGAAATTTCTGTATGATTCATCATTCAACTTCGTTGCAAATCAATTCTCGATCGCTGTACCCCCCAAAAAAAATTTAACACAAAATTTTCGCTAAAACTGAAATAAAGACTTTTGGAATTCCAGTTAAGCTCATTAATTTTTTCCTTTGGGTCCTGACTTAAAATTACTAACTAGTTACTTAGAGCCGCAGTTTTGTTAGAACATATTAGGGGCCAAATTGGTGTCAATGATGGTAGTGCGTGAGTGTACCTTGTTTGGCTTAAGGTTGCCAGGACCGACAATGCCGACATACCACCCCCTTGAGAATTTAAAGTTAAAGGATTAAAGTACATTAAATCAAAACGAACGCATATCGCATGTTTAGAAAGATTGCACTTTTCTTCATATTCTAAAAATTGGCAAAAAAAAAAGGGCTGTTTAAATGTTGCAAAAATAAAATAAATATCTAGTCATCATGAACAGCAAAAGCAGTAATTCTGGCTGATGACATTTTTTTAATATTCTGATGTTAAAAAAAAACAAGCTTTATTTTAAAGAATTTAGAAGGAGAGGGGAAATAAAGAGATTGGAATGTAAAAAGAAATAGACAACAAAACAAAACATGTTGACGAAAAAAAAGAAAGAAAGAAAGAATGAAGCAAACGTAAACATTCTTTTCTTTCTTTTTGCCTTTCTGCCTGTCTCTCTCTCTCTCTCTCGTTATTGATGATGAATGATGATGCGTCATCAAATAAGAATGACAAAAACTGAAATAATGATGACTGACTAGAGACGAAGAAGAAGTGAGAGGTTATGACAAAATTCTCCATCCTTCTTTCCCCTCTCCCCATCATCACCAAACAAGAGTTCTTGGATCAAACTCCCGAAAATGGGGAAAAAGGAGACGGTCCATATCGATCTCCCTAACGACAAACCTAACAAGGAAAGAAAACTATTCCAACAATTCGTGCAACGCACACACACACACACAAAACTTATACCTTATTTTTTATAGTCGATCAAAATTCGTAGGCGCTTTTGCAGAACAAGCAAATGGAGAAATATTTTTTTGCTCGGGGACCTCGCACCGATTGTAAGACAGCAATTTGATTGGCTTGGGTTAGGGTTTAGAGTTCGGCCAAATTTCTCCATTTGCTTGTTCTGCAAAAGCACCCAAAATTAAATGTGATAAATAATCTACATAACTATGTAGTTAGTTTACTTCATTAACATTTTTTGTCATTTTTAAATAAAAGAACCAAGATAATTCGGATTCTTTTAGTAAAAAAAACTTAACATGCTCTTCAAAAACCATTTCACAAAAATAAATTTTTATTAAAAAAAATAATAAAAAAACAATAAAATAAATAAGTTTATGGTTTTATATTTTGAATTTTTTTTTAAATAGGAAAAGCCGGTGTTTGAAGTTTTTTTTTTTCAGAATAACATGTGGAAAAAACCGATTCCCATCATCATCTCTAAAAACATAATGGAAGAGAGAAAATAAATCAGAATGATCGCTGAATAGGAAAATAGATAAAACCAAAACCAAAACGTAGTTCCTGTTGCTAAAAATAAATATCTATAGTATTTTAAAGGTTCAACAAGAATGATGTAAAGAGAAACAATCAAGTAGTGGAACTAAAAATACTGAAAGTGCAAAGCTAAAAATAAAAAATAAATATATTGTCTGCCCTTGTCTGAAATTTTTCACGTGGGGATTCGCGCCATAACATAAAAATCTTGCTTTTCACACATGCAATTATATTCGACTTTATGTAGGTCAACTTTATTTTTTCTTAAGAGAAGGGAAAAATACAAAATTCTATTAATTATTTGTTAGTATTTGTTATTAATACGAAAAAAATGTGAATTTTACCAAAGAAAAAAAGAAATGTGTGAATTTTACCAAAGTAGAACAAAAAAATACAGAATGATTGTTTTTACTATTATTATTAAATTAATAATAATATTAGAAATTAAGTATTGGTTTTTGACCTGATCTTTGTAGATTTAGTAATAAAACTAATACGGAATATGTTTTTTTTTTAATCCTTTGAACCCTGACTTAGCAAAAGCAAAATTAAGATGTCAATCAGAGTCATTTTATTAATAAAAGATATACAAAGGTAATGTCTTTAATGTGACTGTAAGTTATTAAACATTAAACCTACCATATGAGTAATAATACACAGAAGAAACTGATGTGTCTTTTTGCTTTCTTTACAATTGGTTTAAAAATAACTTCTTAGGTGGCAATGGAACCGAAAATATTTAATACTAGACAAGGATCGAAAAATAGTAACAAATAATTCCTTAAAAAAATAATTGTTTTTTTTTTTATTTAGTAAAATTTGAAAATCTACAAGTTTGCATCTGTTCGTTTAATTGTTAAAAAATACGTTTTCAACCTTCAATGTTCTATTGAATAATACTAACTACTAAATCTAATAAGAACAATAATAAGAACAATGAATGACTACTTTTAAAACTCACTATCACAACAAAGGAGAAATTTGTAGAATTCAACAACCGGCATGGAGCCGCAACTAACTGCCTGTCGACTGACCGGATTTAATCAGTTTTATTTTACTCTGGTCTTTGTTTTAATAATTCTTTTTTTAATCACGATATCGTTAAACCTAAATTTAATTTTAATCTAGCTCAGAAAAAAAACTTGTTATGAAAACAATCTCTATGTGAAAAAAAAAGTCTTAATATTTTAAATCTCTATAAACAGAAAGCAAACACGTGTTTATCACATTTACATTCCAGCAACCAAGGTAAAAGAGAAGAACTTTGACTATAAAATATTTATTCTTAACCTTTGAGATATTTTAATCATCATTAAAAGTATTAATTTAAACGTATACAATTATTTTCCATAACATCTATTAGGGAGTTATAAAGTCAATTAAGGAAGATATAGAATCTTAATTAATCAACGAAATGTTTTTCTTTGATCTTAAATAGTTCTTATAATGGCTCCCATTATAAGAACTATTTTTCTAAAAACGAAATTAAGATTAAATGATTTTAAATATAAGTTTTTAAAACCAAGAAATTAAGTCCATTTTTCTCTTCTTCTTAAAAAAAAACAATCTTTAAACTTTCTGTTTTTCCTATAGGATTTGAAGATCTTTTTTTTTTCAATTTTATTAATAGACTATAAAAAATAACTTACAAATATTTCGATTTAGTTTACATTAATAAATATCTTTTTTAATAATTATCCCTCAAAATAAAAAAAAGATTTTACGTTAGGTAAATAACATCATTTAGGCAATTTTCTTTCTTTTTTTTTTTAATGAATAATTCAAAATATACATATATCTTTTTTGTTTTGTAGCAGATCGTTTTAAATATAAAATCAAATAAAATAGTAGAGAAAAAAAGTAATAAAAAAGAATATACTTACTTAACTTAAAACGAAAAAGAAACCAAACCGGCATGGAAAATATAGAATAATCACTGTTTTTTTCTTATTTTTGTAAAGAACAAAATAAACATTAAACACCTGTTGTTGGTAATTAATGTTAAATATTTTTCTTTCTTATTTTTTTCCAGTTTAAACAGAGAAAAATATATTTAAAAAAAAAAAGACTGAATAATCACGTCTAAGTTCTTGGTTAAATATTTCCAAAATAGAACCAATGTTTTGTTAGAAGACAGTGTGGATGTGGTTGTTAATAATCCAGTCCATTAGGACGGTCTGTGATATTATTGATAATACTAATAAAAGTAGTAATAATAATGATGAGGATAATAATAATAACAACAAAAAAGAAACAAGTTATTGAAAAAGAATGGCTTCTTTTTCTTCTTCTTTCTTTAGAGTTAGTTCGCCATTAATAACTGTTTGGTCGTTTCCCGCTAGAAACATGTTGGGTTTTCATTAGCTTTTTTGTGTGCGCGTGTGTGTGTATGTATGTATGTGTGTGTGTGTGTCTTTTTCTTTCTTCCCTTTTTCTGTCTTTCTTTTTTTATTCTTCGTTTTGTGTCTTTTTTTCCTTTCTTTTTCTCTTTTTCTTTCTTTTTTATTCTTCGTTTTGTGCGTGTATTTTTTTCCTACTTTCTTTTTCTTTCTTTTTTTTTATTCTTCGTTTGTTTCTTTTTCGGCTTGTGAACGTGATTTGAGGTTTTGGACCAATGGCAATTGCCCTCACATTACACCACAAAACGATTCATCGTCTCGCAAAGCTTATCAAACATTGCCTAATATTGACTATAATAGTACTAATAATACTAAGTAGTAGTAGTAATAATACTCATGTCAGTAGTAAGAAGAATAATGATTCGTAGTAGTAGTAGTAGTACTAACAATAATACTCATGTCAGTTGTAATATTGGTAGTAGTAGTAATAATAATACACATTAGTAGTAATAATGAATTGTAGTTATACTAATAATAATAGTCATGTCAGTAGTATTGGGAATAGTACTTATAATAATAATACTCAATGTCAGTAGTAATAAAAATAATGATTTAATAGTAATTAGTAATAATAATAATTGATCTAAACCAAGAAAAAACTTAAACCATAAGGAAAAAGGGTGTTAATTAAAAAAATGTCAATAAAAGTAACAATGAATAATAGTAAATTAAAAATTAGTAATTAGCAATAATATCAATAGTAATTTAGTAAATTCTATTAGCAGTCAGCAATAAATTAAACTAACAATAGTGATAATAATTATAATTAATAGTGGGGATTAATAAAAATTACCATCTTTCATGGTCTTTCTCAAAAACCCAAGCCCGCAAAAATTCAATCAATCCTTTTTTTTTATCTTTGGACCCTGACTTAAAATTATCAACTAGTCACTCACTCACAGAAACATATTAGATCTGCAATATCAGTGTGTCTTCTTTTGACTTCAGTCGCTAGGGCCGATATATCGGCGCTATATGATTCAAGAAGAATAATAATAAGAAAAAAAACGACGAATAGAAATGGTTTCGGTTTTAGTAACAATTGAAACATGTTGGGTTTTTTTGTTTTTTTTTTACCGGCATTTTAAGGTTTCTTCATCTAATTTTATTTTTGTTTTCCCCCTTTTCTTGTAAATTTATCAAGAATTGTTTTATACCTTTTTTAATTTATAAAAATACGTTTATTTTGTTAATTATTAAAATTAGAAGCAGAAACAATAATTTTTTAGTCGGTGTTTTTACTGTTTTATTTCCTGTTTCTGTTGTTGTACTGTTTTTTGTTAGTCAGTCCGACGGAGTCCGTTCGTTCGTTCAATTATTGATTCATTTGTAAGTTCCAGCTACTGAAACAACAAAAATTCTAATTTAACACAAAAATTAAACAATTTAACTGAAATCTAGATTCATTGAAGACAAGAAAATATTTCTAAATCTTAGTTTAAAGCCTCTTAAGTGTGAAAAAGGGTTCCGAAAGAAAAAAAAACTTAAAAAATAGTGACTATAGCTATTTTTTTCATAACGAATCAAATAATCATGCTTATATTTTTCTATCATTTTTACTTGTGATAATAATGGTGATTTTATTTTGGTATATGTTGAACTATAATTTAAACTTGTGTATATGAATTTAAAAAACGTACTAGTTTTCTTTAATCTTTGAAATGAAATGTCTTCTTGAGATATGTAAAAATTTATAAGGGGAGATAATTCTGAAAAGCCGGTCCGAACGATCCCATGGTGGGAAAATTTTCCCTGACGTTTGTTATCGTTTTGTTTTTCCTCGATTACTTTTTTATGTTGTATTTTTATATGTGCTTAGTAAAAAAGTTTTATGACGAAAATTCTCGTTATGTCCCCAGGTGCCTAAAATGAATCAAAAACACAAACACCCCAAAATAGCCAAAAATGACACTTTTTACCCGATCTATCCATTAGATTTTTCTGAAACTTGGGCAAAATGTGCAGGGAATTATTTAAAATGTAAATTCAGTATTTCTGAACATGACACAAATCTTGGTTTGCGTTCCCTGCGGCTTTTCGGGGGCTAAAAACACCCCTTTTAAGGTTTTTTTTTAATGCTCCATTCACTCTGTGCACTAATGAAGGACCATGCATGCTTCACTTGTCATTGGTCTGTGTTAAGAATATTGCGTTTCTTTATCAGATTTTCTAATATGACTGGTCATTGGTTTGTTGATTTATCTCTTGTTGAAAGTGTAATAATTTCACAAGATCCTTAATTGTCAATTCAACAACCCATTTTTGATTTGAAATCCATTTTAAAGAAATCCTGTAAAAGTATATTTTTTTAGACAGTGAAGTGGAAAAGAAGAATTGTGTTACAGATGTTCAAGAACTTCTCATTATATAAAGGGTAAATTTAACCTGACCAATCATAGTGCAGGAAGAAGATACTTCACCCTATTCAGGAGACAAAATGAATAATTTGACTCCAGGACTTTTATAGATTGAAAAAAGAAGCAAAACTGTTCAAACTTCTCTAAAAAACAAATACCAGCAATATAAGATAAAAAAAAACTACTAACAAAACAAACAAAATAAAAATAACCAATAAACGAATGACATTTAAACCAACTTTCATAATAATAAAAACTTGAGAAAATCAAGTAAACATAAACAAAATACCATTCTGGCATTAAATGACCCCAAAAGTGGTTGA
>JAUZSX010334050.1:0-10888 GCA_034780655.1 Idiosepius hallami | reverse complement strand
CCACCTTAAGTGTTGCAAGAGTTGCAGGCCATTTTCTGGTTCTAAAATGCACAACATCGTTACAAAACTTCACAACTAACTGAATATTTCAAATAAAGTTACATTTTTGGTCTTCCAATTAACATTTCTCCCTTCGTCCATTCGTCTGTCCTCACTTTTCTTGAAAAATGTGACTTAATAAACATTATTAGTAGAAAAAAATGAGTGGCCATTAAGTCAGTGACCAATTCCCAATGAAAATATCATGTAAATTTCTTTTTTTCAGACTATACTAATTTTTGTCTAATTTGTACAGAAAAGTGATAAAAAGTGGGGGATCAATTTACTACATAAAACAATGTAAAACTGAACCCCCATTTAATGTCCACATCTAAAAATTGATTTTATATTAATGTTTTGTGTGAATTTTTTATGTGAAAGTGTCACAAATGATGCAAAATATGTACATGTCAAATTTTGAAGCAATTGGGAAATTAGAAAATGAATGGCAGAAATGTTTACAACATAAAATTATTGTGAATTGATCCCTCTAATAATTGCAGGACTTAGAATATTTTACAATACAATTTATGATCATAAGAAGCGCTTTACACGCCTTGCATTCAAATGCTTGTGGACGGGCGAAAAATTGATATTTTTGAATTTTTTTTTTTTGCAATTGGCAGGGATAAGAATGTAGCATCTTTTCTTGACCTATTCACCACTACTGGTCGAAAATGAAATGAAAAAAGGCGCGAAAATAAGACGCCCTGGAAATAGCGTTCCAAATCGTATTTGTTGTGTCCTAGTAACGTGCCAGGCAATAAGGTAGTATATAGAACGTATATCAAAAGTTTGGTTGATATTCGTCAAAAACGAACGCCGAAAATGGAGAAAAGGTGAAAAACATTAAAAACGCGGAAAAAGGGCCGAAATATCGGCCAAATCGGAAAGTGGATTCTGCCGTTCCGTGCCCTGATGAAATTGTTTAGAATTTTCCTGCGGTCATTTTGGTATAATTAGGGTTAGCGTCCGATTGTACCGATAAAATCTATTGCCGCACGAATGAAAAATGGGGGTTTGGGGCCAAAATGAACCCCGACTTAATGTCCACCCGCTAAATCGGCTTAAAATTGACGTTTTCGAAAAATTTTTTTTTGAAAATCTGTGTAGACCACAACGCGCGTCAGTGTGTGAAGTTTGAAGAAAATCGGTCCAACACAACCTCTTGTTGCCAAAAATGGGGTATAAAAAAAAAGAATGAAAACGCTGATTTTTTCAAACTTTTAATGCCATGCGTGAAAGGGTCGCACCAGGAATATATATCAGAAGTTTGGTGTAATTTCGTCAAAAACTCTTGTTGAAAACGAAGTGGATGTGTAAAGAATGAGAAACGCCCGGAAGACGCCGGGTTGAGGGCGAACCCTAGATTTTCTTGGCCAAAAACACGGTCGACTCTAATCGAAATGGCCTGGTGGGTCCAGAAATTTGTGTGCGCTTATAGTCTAGGAATCTATAAAAGCCTGCGAAAACCCCTTAGAGACGCTGTTTATCGAGACCATTTTATTAATAGGTATAGATTTCTATCAATGCAAGGAATAAAACAAGTTTTGAAAATGAAGCAACATGTTTTATAAATCATCTTCTCTCCATTCTAATTAAATGAGTTTTTAAAATTCATATCACTTTTAGAACAAATTAATTTCCATTTTAAGTAATTTTCTTACTTTTCATGACAGACAAACGGCAAAGCATATGTACTAAGATAAGATCTTCGTTTAAATACTTTTAAACAAAATGATTTTGTTTCTACTCTGGAATGATTGGTGCTTTCAAAAAACAGTTTATGAATTTTATTGATCCTTTTTTTAAGTTTTATTTTTTGAATTTGAAAAAACTCTACAGGGAATTGGATACTAGAGAAAAGTTAACATCAACAAATTGAATGAATTCAGACCAGAATTCTTTATTGTTTCTTTTCTTTTACTTTCATGAATTAAGTTATTGTGTTTGAAAGAAGGGCATTGTTACGTCGAGGGAAAAATACTCCAAAGTAGAAATGAAATATTTTTGAAATGACGAAGAAATGATATGAAAAGACGAAGAGAATTATTTTAAGAAAGCAAAGAACAAGAATTGTTTTTCTTTGCTTATACATAGAAAGTCCGGAAATTGATATCTCTTTGATTCTTTTCCCCGGCTATCCGATATTAATTTCTTTCTTTTCAAACATTATATAACTAAAACTGACTTTTGTTAAAAAAAATTTATGCTTTCCCTTAAATCAATCATTTTTGGAAATATCTATAGCGTAAAGTTAAAATAATGCATTATCGAAATCTAACAGTTAATTTCAAATCGTATCTGACCATTGCCAATATTAAAACGAAATGTAGTATAAACTCAACCATTTACATCTGGCTGTCGATTTTACATCTATTTTTCATATAGTTTACTTATGATTATATGTCACGTTTATAAAAATGGTTTAAGGAGTTGAATTAGTGCAGTAGATTGATTTGTGTTTGAACCAAAACATAAAATGCAATTTATTTAAATTATATAATAATATTGATGAGTAGACATTGTAAGGTGACATATTCGTACACGTATACGTGGTTGGTTCCAACAAGTTATAAGAAAATGTCAGGAGCGACATTAAGTATGATTTGATCAAACTGCTACTTCATTGTGAAGTGCATATACCATTTTAAGTTTTTTATGGTTCCTATCTTTGTCACACAAACTGTACAAAACATTTAAAACTTATTGTTTTCCATAGCAAAATGAATGAAAGTTATTATTCGAAGCATAAAAAAAATTATTGAAAAACAATCTTAAAGATGTTCAATAAACAGAGTTAAAACCACATTTTTAAAAAATGAAAACACAACTCAATAATTTATTTAATGGTTTTGTTTTTTTTTTCGCTTGACTCAGCTTCTATTTTCTTTTAGGTTTTAAGTGTTATGTCACTAAATAAGAGTAGATATTATAACAAAATCTCAATTGCATTGGATCTTTATGCACTGGAATTATTTTTCATTGGACTGCTTTGACTTGACACTGCTCTTGAGGATCATACATCTTCAATTAGGTTAAGATTTAACAATTTGATTGGTTTTGTTTGCATTTATAACCCAATCGATTCTAGAATGAAGTATTTAATATTTTTCATACTCATTTTTCGATTTACCATTTTCTTCAATGTTGTAAAAGATTTCCTTCACCTTTGAAATTCCCTTAATTTAGACTTTATCTAATACAAAGAAAGACACTTTCCGGCCATTGGTAATATAGAATCTATATAGTAATAACTCTTTCCGATTCTTTTTTTAAAAAAATGTTTAATCTCTTCCCAACCAAGCGTATTGATCCTTTCATAATTTCTGTCATTCGGTTCTTTTCTATTTAACCATGCATGTCTTATATTTTTTCTTCCTTATATTCATGGAACATCACCTTAGAAACAAATACCAAAGAGCAAGCCTCAAGGGAAATTTGTTTAATATTGTCCGAAACTATCTTCGTGTCGAAACTTTCGATCAATGTGTCAATACAAATGATCAACTTTGCTCGACGTTATTTGAAGCAAAATATGATTCTATGCTTCTTAAGACTAACTAGGAATACGCTTTGAAGCATTACAGTTTATATATGCTTCAGATATTGTTCTTGCAGCTGGACGGGTGTTCAGAGGATAAAACAAAACGAAAAGTGTCAGATTAAAGGATTTTTTACAATTAAACAGCCTGATTATGTGATGATCCGATAGAAAAATTTAGAAAAAAAAAACAAATGTCAAATAGAAACCTCCAAAAAGCCCAGTCAATGATTTATTAGACAACAATTAGTTTAACACTATTAACGAAACTTGATTCTGATGAATGATTAACAAGAAGTCTCAAATTTGAATCTAAAATATATACAAATAATCAATTTTAGTTTTTATTATGTATTCTTTACTATGGTTCGGCGAATAAACTCTACTATAGGTATTAACAGTTTATGTTTGGATGTATTAAACAATCGGTTTGCATTTATCCGTTCCCAATAAGAAATCTTCAATTCACTTATTTATTGTGTCTGGTAATTGACGGTTTGAAGATCTTCCTCGACATTTTACCATTTTAGGTGGTCAATATTAATGTTTACTTGTATTTTAGTAATGTGAAATATTTTCATGGCTTGAAAGCGATGAAAATATTCAAGTCAGAAATAGAGTAATTTGGTTAATTTTCCTTTTAAGGCTATGATTTTTTATAAATATTTATTTGCATGGATAGAAATAGTTTGAAATACAACTGTATTTATTTGCTTTTCCCGAAGGTGTAAACTGACTTATTTTGATATATTAATTTGGTTAAAAACATTGTTTGTGATTAAATTTCTGTTTTGAAAGCCAATTATCATCCCAGTAAATCTGTTTCAAAAATTATTTCAGCAGGCTTATTGGCTAAATACTATTTTACTGCGTTTTTTATATCGAGAAGAATCTATGTTTAATTGTCAGCCCAATCTTCTTTGTTAGGTCACTTAACCGAAGTGGCTTGTGATTATTTATAGAAGCGTTCTACCATTTCGTTTGCACACAGATGGTGTGCAGTTGTCAAAATGTAGCATGTTCCAAATAGATAATTAAATTAAACAAAAAGTGCTGATTAGAACTGTGATATTCTATTTTTGAGATCACTGAAGGAAGTCTGAATATTGTTATTCTTTCCAGTAACGTTATTCCATCTATTGTTGCAGCTGAAGTAATGAGTCTAACGGTCAGGTGATATATAAATCTTTTCGAATAAGGTGAGCATCACACTATGCCAATAAGGAAAGGCAAACAAGTCTTTGCAATTCTTTGTATTCAAGTTAAAGGAAATAAAATGCTATGCTACCAATTATATTTTTCGTTATTGTTTTAATGCGAACGGTTTTCTATCATGTTGTTTTTCAAATGATCTAATATCCCAAAGGAATAGAAAAATTATTTTTTAACAGAACAATGAATGAAATACTCCAAACACAAATAATCAACAAGTATTAATATAAATATATCTGAGGCTATAACGACTGAAAATAGTGTTTTTAAGATTATAAAGATTACGATAATAGTTCAAAACTTAATTACTAAATGATGTAGTATAATTGAGTGACTAATCCCCCTATACTCTAAGAATAATAGTACTACTGCCGATTATTTGGAGCACGAAAAAATTTATTTCAGAATTCCACACGACTTCCACTATTTATTTGCATCCATTATTAAGCGCATCTAAGTATAAGTAGGTATAAAATTTATTAACTAATCAAGGAATAAAGATGCTTGACTCAGTATCGCAAGTAAAACATTTAAATGATATAAACTGACTATATATATCAAGTTTTACAATTTAAAAGAGAATCCACAGTTTGGTATTTTCAATAAGGTTTTGTTAGTTTTAACTGAACGGAAAGAATTCACGTCTTTAGAAGCTTACAAAGCATAAACACATTTTTAAAACATAGTTGATTGCTACATAGAAAAAAGTTGAATCGCCCTTGAATTGACGATTAAACAAAATGTAAATGAGCCTTTGATATGGATTAAACCTGTTATACATAAGAAATGGAGATTAGAGTTTCCAAATTCCCCAATGTTTCTTTTTTTGAAAAAATAAAGAATTGCATTACGACTTGTAATTTTTTTATCCAATATTCGGAACGAAATGTTCATATAATTTGCTTGGAAGATAACTTTTCCCAATACTCTCCTTGATTAACTGAATTCTCTAAATGATTGTCCAAATAAGATATGCAGTAAGTGATTTGGTGTTTTTTTAGGTTTTATTTTTTTTTTTGGGGGGGGAGTTAAATATATTATTACTTATAATGGCATCAATAAGCTGCAGTCAACAACGACAGTTTGTTTCCATTGATGATGTTCTATTCATGCTGTAACATCCAGTGTCATATATGCAGGTCAAAGCCAAAGTTCATAATCAGGATTGATTAACCATGCCAGAACCCTGATATGGTTTGGTTACTTATTCAACGCAATTCAAGTTCAATTAGAATAATATCTTCCAAGCATATTTGGCCTTGAAAAAATTATATCCGTGTGGCCACTGAGCAGCGTTGTTAGCCATGAATTGAGCTAATCTCTATGGCTATATTTATAGTGTACAGTATACAATATTTTGATGCTGTATAACTACATTATTATATGGATTCAATTGAACTGCTAGTCGAATAGTACTGTGAAAGAATCAACCCAAATATTTTGTTTCATGACTACTTATAATATGTTGTTTCTAGTTTTAGTTCTAAACCTATCTTTATAATACTAAAACTCTGTCGTTCTTGGTTGCTTGTTTGCTTGCTTACTTTAAAGCCTCGTGTCCAAAGTTACTGAATACCCCAGACCCGCAGATAACTTGTTTACACGTTTATTCATAAAAGTCTGATGCTCTACCGACTGAGCTATGCGGGCTGCACGATTGTTTGCGTATACAATATAAGTTGAGTTTAAACAATGATATTATATAAGATAAAATTATTAAAACTCTGTCGTGCTTCGTTGTTTGCTTGTTTGCTTGTTTGCTTGCGCACTATCCACAAGGAGTAGTACGTCCATCTCTCTCTCTCTCTCTCTCTCTCTCTCTCTCTCTCTCTCTCTTTCTCTCTCTCCCTCCCCCTCTCTTTCTGTGTCTCTCTTTCTCTCTCTCTCTGTCTGTTTGTATGTGTGAGAATAGTGGCAAAAGGTGTATTTTTTAACTCATTTCTTATTACTTTCTCTCTCTCTCTCTCTCTCTTTCTCTCTCTCTCTCTCTCTCTCTCTCTCTCTCTCTCTCTCTCTCTAATGGGCCAACAGCAGTCGTATCAATCACGTTTATTGGATTTATTAAATGTTGCTATAATTTCTCAACACTGATTGACCTAACGGATCACGGATTGTCTAGTTTTTTAATTAACATCAAAATCAAAATAACTTCAATTTTTTGTTATTAATACATTTATTCTAAAATAAATGTTAAGATGAGTAAAATTATGATTATAAATTTTTTACAAATATCAGAAACTTATCTTTGTCTTTATAGAAATTTCGTGGGCAAGTTATATTTAAGGAATGAAAATCAAGTAAAAGATTTGATCTTTCATTATATAAAAGACCTCTTAGTTGCAAATGAATGTTTCTTGGAATGACAAAATTTCTATTAATCAACAAAAAGACCGCCTGTTGTACAGGCAATGTAAAATATCATTTCACCTAACGAATTGAATCATTCAAATTTCTTACAATTTCTTATTACTTAATCCAATCAATAATAATAATAATAGAAATTTTTTTTTCTTAAAGTATCTTAGAGTATCACATAAAAAGTAAGAATTGGTTTCTGATACGTTATTTCGGGTGAATGTTTGTATTATAAGTTTCTCAGAATAGAAAGGAGTTGCATTATTTTAATCGAAACATTTTTAAATAATTGATTTTCCTTTTTTTAAGTTGATTCTTTTTCTTTGTAAATTTTTGATTTTTTTTTTTTTTACTAGGTGTCTTTAACTTTACTGTCTTTATTTCCTTCACGAATTCCAACGAAATTTGATAAAGTTTGGTGATAGTAAAAGCTGAAAAAGTTAAGAATATACCCGGTTTAGACAATGAAAAACAAATTTTGTGTCCACACTCTGATTTCCTTTTTCTGGTTCATACTCACTTCAAATTTACTAGAAGTAAAATGATACGCTGAACATATGGAACTCGCATTTGTTGAGCCTCTCCATCGTTAAAAGACCCTTTTTACAATTCAGATGCCTTTTTCACCATTAATACATAAGAATCCTGTATTATTTCTGTCGTAGGCGGATTTCTTTTGATTCATTTTGATTCCTGATCGGACTTACAATTCAGTGTTACTAATTCTACATCGCTATTCTTTAATAACATTTATAAGAACAAAAATATCATTAAATAGATAAATATTTTTGCAGACTATAGTCGAACAATCATTAGTTGCATAAGTTGTTAATCCACAACAATTTCTATATATTTAGTATATTGTAAATTAGGAAGCCAAGACAGACAAAAATGGTTTGCAGATATGGATAGATAATGACCTTAATCAAATTCAATATATTAATCAACCTAGATTTACTAAAGTCATCACGTTTGTCTTGATGTTTTTTTTTCTTTTTTTTTTCTTTTTTCTTTTTTTTTTCTTTTTTGTGCCTGCCTTTTTTTTGTTTTTTTTTACATTTTGATTTGTTTCAAGATAATTTGTTGACAGATTGTGTCATATTATCGTCTACAAATCTCTTGTTTTCTCAGCTTCATATGAAATATTTTCCTTATCAGTATTTTCTCTATTTTATTCTAATCATTTCACTAAGTGCAATTTCTTTGTTGACTTCATCAAGAACTTGAATATAATAATGATGAAAGATTTCAATCATTTTATTATGTTATTGTATTAAGTTTTCATTACCTGACTGCCCCTTCCTCTTCTTAGCTTCTGTCTCTTCCCAACAGATATTCCCCCCTCTCTCTCTCTCTCTCTCTTTCTCTCTCTCTCTCACTCTCTCTCTCTTTCTCTCTCTCTCCCTCGCCCTCTTTCTCCTCATTTCTTCCTCCATTGTGTAGCATTTTCAATGATTCTAGTTAAATATTTTCCCTTCACTGTTTGAACTGAAGTTTTTTTAAGAAGCATTCTTTCATTCCATTAGAGTTATGCATGCTTTTAAAACGACAAAAAGTACAAAAAAGAAGATATTCATTCAATTTTGTTTGTCGTTATCAGTTTTTTAATTTTCCACAATAATAATATAATATAAAATGCCTTTCTCTGCAACCTATTTTCAAGGTATGTTTAAGTTTCTAAGCATCATACTTTATCAACATTTTTCTTCGTTTAATAAGGAAATCCAATTTCTATCATTTGTTTATTTTTCAAAATTAAATTATAAAAATAACATTCGTAATGGTAATAAAACCTATATGATTAAAGTATCTACTTTCAAAAATATTTATTTGGTACTATAATAAAGGATATGGAAGTCTATTTTTAGTATTATATGAAAGCCGAGTTGTCATTTATATATTATTGGTTGTTACCAAAGGATTGAGAATACAAGAATAAAATTACTGAAGTAAATTTCTATTTGTTGCACTACTGATTATAACTTATTTTTTTAATAACTTTTCCTGATTTAAAATGTTAATATCAAACTTTTTAAAAATCTAGAGTTTACAAACGTATAATTTTCAAATAAAAATCTTCTAAATGTATATAGTCTAAAATATTAATTCAAAAAGAGTATTTAATATTACCACTTTCACTTAATTTTTTTATGATAAGTAAGTTTGTGACAAATTTGGTCAAATTATTTGCCCCAAAACGTTAAAATAAATCTAAACGAAAACCAATAAACAAATATGGGGAAATGAATAGCCTTCTTGTCTTTTATAATAAAATATAAGTATTTAGACAAACCAAACAAGATGAATTAAACACTACATGATTTGAAGCAATCCTTAAACTTTCTATAATCCTTAATCATTAGAAGTCTAAATGCATTTGAAACATACTGTAGTTTTACTAAGAGAAAAGTATTTCATGAAATTTGAACTTTTCAACAATGTCACTCATTTCATATTTCGAATGTATTTTACTTTAAGACTAAATTCGTATTTATACCATTGTTGTATTTCATAAAAGATATATATTTCTGGCATCCACAGCCTCTAGTTTTGCAATTCTCTTGCTGAATAAATTCCTTGGATATTAGGAGTAATTCATTCTTGGATCTCATTACAGAAATGCTTGCAATTCATCTATTGGATATATAATTCCTTTTCAGCAGATACCTTGCGCTTAAGTCCGATGTTAATGGTATTTCCATTTTTAGTTCGATCAATACAGTTCTTTTCACAGATTAATATTCATAAAAGTATGAATATAAAACCCTTCTCAAATGCCATCGCATTGATAATTGGTGATATCTCTTCGCTAACCGAACATTTCTCTTTGTTTTCTTTCTTTTGTAGGGCCGGAGTATTGGGGAAAGATAAATCCGGACTGGACACTCTGTGAAAAAGGAAAACAGCAGTCACCAGTGAATATAGACCCGAAGTCCCTGGTCTACGACCCGAATTTAAGACCTTTTAAATTAGAAAGAAAACGGGTAAGTTCAGATATTTATTTTTATGTTTTTGTTTTTATTGATAATTTGCCACTTTTTAATAATTATTCAAAGACATTTCATATATTACAATTGTTTTCAATTTGAAAATTGACATTTCTGTAAAAGTTTTAAAAATAACTTATAATAGGCCATATTTTCACCAGAAAAAAGGCACCTTTATGGGCCTGTAAAGGCGGTCGGCGTTAATCCTCAAAAAAAAATTGTGTATAAAATCATGAGAGCGAATACCATAACTTTTCGCAAATTTTGGTTGCGTTAATTAATTTGTTACTTTAATTTAATTCACAAATTAAATCATGAAATTTTATCAAGCTATGTTTTAAAATCTGACCAATTATGTTTAAACTTTTAATCTATTGTGACAATATTCACTTCCATCTATGTTAAATATTTTGTTGTTATGATTAAATTCTCACAAATATGCAACATCTTTGTTTGAGAAAAAGTATTAAATTTTTCTTATTTGTATTTTTCCACTCTAAATATGTGTCATAGAATGAAAAATCTACAGTAATATATACCTTTGAGCCCGCAGCTTGTGTGTGTGTATATATACAAGTTTATAATTAGAAAGGGGATATAATAAAAAATAACTAATTGTTATTTCTTTTGCTACAAAATTCAAATTGGATAAATACAACGTATGCAAATTAAATATTTATCTTTCCTTCTAACTGGACCAGTCACACATTTATAACTACTTTACTCCAATCTTTTTTCTGTAGATCTTTAT
>JAUZSX010334039.1:0-10889 GCA_034780655.1 Idiosepius hallami | reverse complement strand
AACTGCCAGTTTCTCATTTATGTGTTCATCAAGCCGAAAGCGAGAAACTGGCAGTTGCCGACTCCTATTGACTCCGTGTAAAAATAAGTAAAATTCAAATAAAGAATCGACAGCCGCTGGTGACTGTCAATTGTGCGATTAAGAGACAATTTTTTTTTTAAATCCCATACTAAATTCAATAGAAACTATGTCTACAAATGTTAGTGTTATCTCAGTTATTTAATGCTTTTTACATCTATAAGTTAATTAATAATTAGTAATATAATTAATCTTGCTAAATTTACAAGCATATAAGAATTATTTTTCTTATAAACCCTTTTTGAAAGCATATAAAGAGTCTAATTTTTAAATTTTAATGATAAACTTTTTGAATGTTTGTTCGCACTATTAAAGTATATTCACAAGCAAATATCAGATGTGAAATAGAGAAAAGTAGACCAACGCAAACTGTTGCATGCTACTTTTATTTCATTCCTTGTATCGTGTGACACGATTTTATTTTTCAATCAATGAAAAAATTAATTCCCACCGTAACACCTGCAGTCACCGACACCATTTTTTTTTTCTTTTTCAAAGTTGGGAGACGGCAATATATTTTTATGTGTTTTATTATAGTTCTTACTCTTTTAAGAACAAGTGAAGATTTTCATCTAAACTGACTATAAAATTAATTCTATCACACGATTTTAACATTTGATATTTCGGAATATAGCGAGGGTCGTTCCAAAAGTAACGCCTCTCATTTTTTTAAAAATTAGGACCGAATGGATCAGAGGGGAACGCAAATGTGGTTCTTTCAAACTCCTCGTCTCTAGAATGTTTCATTTAGTGAAAATCTGATTAAACTAGTGATGAATTTAAAGATATAATTTCGATGAAGGGTTGGTCACTCTACCAAAAATTCACTTAAATTAAAAGGTTGCTTAAAATATAAGGGACGTTTCTAAAGAAATCGCGCGGTCTAAATATCGATTAATTGTTTTTTAGCCATTTACACTTAGTGCAATGGAACCTACAACCTTCAAATAATAATCACAAAATTGGCTGATATTTTTTTTATTCTTCTTTACCATATCAATATATCTTCCTTTACCTCTGTCTTTCTATCAATTAGTGTCTTTCTCTCTCTCTCTCTCTCGTCTTTCCTCTTTTCTTACCATAATGAGAGTCATGTTATTAATATTTTGTCTTTTTGTCTCGCAGATTAGATTCTCATAGTCCACTAAGGTTTTAATTATAATTTCTCTTTACTATCTATGTATTAATAGTTTAGTACATATATAGGTTAAAAAGAACAATCATCATTACAAACAGTAATAAGTGAGTAACAAATTACTTTCTTTTAACAGCTCTCTACTAATAAGGTAATTAAGAGACATGAAAAAAAAACAGTTCAATTTTTTAAATTGTCTATTTTATTTAATAGAATATAGACTCAAGTTGTTGAAAGTATTTATTATTGTGTAAATAATAAAAAAAAACAATATATGCTTTAAAGAATAAACAGTTATTATCGGTATTTCAACGGGTTCTGCTAGTCATTATTAATAGCATTACAACTACAGTTGATGCATGCAACCACACGTAAATCCATCAGAAACTGGTGGCATACGGTAGATGCTCAATTGCAATACGCTCATCCATGACACATCAACAAAACGGTGATTATGAACGGGTAGTCGCTGAGAAGAAGAGTGACCCACCAACAGCAGAATTCACTGTAATAGCAAAGCTCCAATGGGTGGTAAACAACATGTATATGATTTCAGCAACTAAAGAATACAATCTGTTTAAAGTAACAAAGCTGAGTTTTTATGCGTCACTATGTTAAGAAACGTAAACTTTATTGGGTGTCTGGCTGAATAAAGATTCTTTTCCGGCTAAGTAAATGTATAATTTTTATTGACACTGGTACAATAATAAAAAAAATGCTTTAATAAAAAAAAGCAAACAAACTAGGTCGCTGCGCGAACGAGTCGTACTTTTCGTCTAACAATCTTCGAAACACACAAAAAGAATTCATAAAATGCAAGGGTCATTAATAAGGAAAAGAACGATTTAACCGTCTATTCGTAACTAAAGGAATTGTTTGTATTAAACCCTTAAGTAATACAATTTTATTCAATAAAAAAAACTGATTCAACACTTTTTTATTGTATTAATCGTTTCTTTTTCTGTGTGAGTTTTTCTAAACGGATTTATCTCTCTTTTAGGATGTGATGCTAGCGGAAAAATCATTTTTAATGGTCTGGAAAAGCGGTAGGCGTCCTTTTAAAAAAAAAAATATGTACAAGCCATAAATTATTCTGTATATTTTCTCAAGTGAAATTTAGTTATATTATTAAAATCTTAATACCCGCATTGGATGCTTAAGTTATGAGTAGCTTTGTCCAAAAACACGACCCACCATTGGTTAAATAGTGCACACTGCGTTGTGAAAACCGTGTAGTGGATAATATTATTGTTTTCGGCATTAAATAGCTTGAACAAAGTTGATATGCCGTATTAGCAAATCTAGAAGGCTGTAAGATTAAGACCATATCATTTAACCCCTATGAAAATCAAGTTTGGACAGTATATAAGCAGTCAGACTTGAAAACTGTATTATACAGGATTGAATTTTGCTCTTACGTTCTCATTTGGACACATTTGGTAATAACCTTTGGAAAGATATGAATTCGCACTTTCTCAATAGCTATGGATTATGGTGATTTAATTCCGAGAACAATCAATTTTGGTAAAATTTTAGTCCACACGTAGTTTTTATTTAATAACACAATGTGTTTCTAAGAAAAATTGCTTTTTTTGGACAACTGTTTTTTAAACATGCTCTAATAAGAAATTACGAATGAAAAGGACAAAGTTCTTTCGTGCAAAATAATGATGAATGATTAAGAAATAATCGCGTGTAAAAATTATTTGCTAAAACATATTTTTGTATGAAAAATTTAGAAAGTGAAAATATAATATATTTTTTTATTCCAGGCGGTTCTTAATGGTTTTTCTACGTAAATAATAATGATGTGATTTGAATGCAATTTATAAAAATTCTCTCTAAAATTGGCTTTTTACTCGATTTCAAAAATTTTTTCAGTGATTATCTGGGAATATTTTTGTTGATTTTTATCTAAAAATCATTTCTTCCTTAGACTTATATTCTTTTAAAACATTTTTTGCTATCATATGAATTAAAATTATTTAAAAAATTGAAAAATGACGTACGCCGAAGAATTTTTTACTAGATTTGTAAAATATAGATTGAAACATATCATTACAGTTTGATTTTTTATTGTACAACTTCTAAATTGTTTTTTTTGGGGGGTAGCAAAGTATTTTTTTAAGTATTGTACTAATGTTTTTTTCAATAATTTTTTTTACATCCTATTCTTTTGTATACTGGTTACACCTTTTGCAATTAAAAAATAGTTAAAATAATATTTAATAATTTCGAACCCAATTAATGATTTCTTAAAATTCATTTTAAAAATATTTTCATCGTTGTACGCAGTAAATTTCAAATAGGTTTATATAACTTGAATTGTAACAGATATATGCTCTTTTGTACATTTTTATTCTAAAATGTTGTAATTAGTTTTAAAAAATATTTAATTTTAAAAAAATACTAACTAACAATCAGACGTTTTAAATACAAAAGTCTAGAGAAACTCGTTTATGCAAATTTAATTCTTTGAAATCAAAAATTAGCTACCGTACAAAATTTCAATAGATTAACCCAATTTCAGTTTTTTAGGCCGTTCGGGCCTTCATAGTTTACAAATAGGTCATGACCTTATCTTAAAGAGTTTCAGTTTCTCGCAAAATTTCTAATACGTTGGTTTAGATTTAACTTTGCAAAGAAATTCTAAAAATAAGTAAGTATTTAAATTTCAAATTTTGTTTTGTAATGATTAAATTAAAAAAATCATGTCATAAATCCAAGTGGTTTTTTTTTAGATAGAATTTTAAAGAGGGATGTCTAAAAAAGTGCCAAAAAGAAAACAATTGATTTAATCGACTTTTTTTGCCTTTCAAACATTAGGTTTATAAAAACTGTTTTCAAGCATTTATTATGATAATTTCTTTTAATAATTTGAAAAAAAAGCAACTAAATTTTGGTCTCTAGATTAAAATTTGGACCTATTTTAAACTATGAGTTTAATTTTTTTTCTCCTGTAAACGCTTAAATGTAATGGGGTTCAAATGTGTGTGAAAACACCTAGAATAACACTATACTATTATATAACACTGTACTATTTAATCAATAACTGGAGGGATTTAAGGGATTAATAATTTTCTTCATAGTATTAGTACAACAGAAGGAATTTTTATTGTTCAGTTTGACCATTTAACATTCAATTCTAATTATTTCACTTGGCCTTTTATTGTCTATTTACTTCCCCCTTTAATGCTTTCAGTTGGAATAGAAAAAGGGAGGCATTACTTTTGGAATGGCCTTTTTACTTTTTCATAACAAAAAAAAGACAATTCCACAGAGATTTCATTGGTAACTAGCTAATTACTCATCGTTCCTATCTTTAAGTTAATTATGAGTTATTATGACAGGATCCAAAGGTTTAAACAGATTTTTAGTAAATGAAACATTCTGAAAAAAAAGCTAAATCATCGTGTATAAATGAATAGATGCATCTAAATGACATTATAAATGGTCTAAAATTAAAAAAGAAAAAAAGATAAAAAGGACTCTCAAAAAACGGACTGTCAGCTATCAGTGTCGAGTGGTTGACGTTTGAGACTATGGATAACAATTTAGATCCTTCCAGATTTGGTGCTGTAATATGGCGCACTTCACATTTCTTTTGTTCTTGGCGGCAGGTGAATAGAAGTTCCAGCCTTCATGTCTCTCTTGTAGAATCAATAGGAAGACCAGGTGCTCAAGCGCAAGGAAGCGTAAGACGTGCGAATGCATTCGGCATCTCTTCTCTGAGCGTTCAGTGCCAGTTGCTCTTCATGTCAGTTTTCATTGAAATAGATCAGAAGTGGTAAATGGTGACTGGAGTTGTGCGGGAACAGAAGAGCAGAATTTGGGGAGGGCATCGGCGCTTTTTGAGCAAGCACTAAAACAAAAAGAAAAGAAAAACCAAAAAAGAGCAAAAGATGAAACGAATAAAAGAATGATGAACGCAAAGCCATCGCAAAAGGCACAGAGGAATGAAAGAAAAAAAATTGAGAATCGTAAAAGAATGTAAAAAAATACAGAAAAATATTTGTGAAAGATCGGTTTTATTAAGTTTATTTGTTCAACGGTGTATTAACGTCTTTAAATTAAGATTCATTTCCAAAATTATTTGAATGTAATATATTGTTAACTAATTAGTTAAATAATTAAACCTCAATTTCCTCCATTCAGGTTGCACAAGAAGTTTGACTGTGCTTGCACTCATTGTTGCATCATGAATAGAAAAAGATGCGAATTAGTTATGCAGTTAGATCCAATCAAATATATTAAAAATACCGCCTCTACTTCCAAAACATTGACACATGATAGAGAAAGCTGAATTGTTATGGTCTTAATGTGTCTTTTACTAAGATCATCAATCTTGACTTGATAGTTATACAATTGATCATAAAAATGTAACGGCGGTTTTCTTGGACGCCATCTTAAAAAAAAACACTTTTAGTAGAAACAAAGTTTGTTAAACTTTTTGTATATTAAAAAGTACATTTATACCAACCAGAATCGGTTGAGAAAACTTTTGTTAAAATATTTTTGGGTTATACTCTATTTTGCCCTGACTAAATCCTTATAGCTTTGGCCTTTAACAGTTTCTTTCGGAAAAAAATAAATTTTGTTGAAGGATAAAGCACAGAAAACATTTACTTTTAGGTAACCTTAAACATATTTATTAACTTTGAGGGGATTTTTGGTTCCCTAAATTTCAAGGAAAATGTAGAAATCTGTCTGTGTGTGAATCTGAGTGTGTGAATATGTGTGTGTGTGTGTGTGTGTATGTGTGTGTGTGTGTGTGTGTGTGGATCTATTCCCTTAAAACACCTACTCTCTGATTTGGTCACGTTGTCGGAAGTTAGAGAGAAAATGTGAGTTTTAGTTAGTCAATCTGAAACAGCCGAAGAGCAAGCAAGGCGGCTGCCTGTACCCATGTATATGAGGGGCTTCTGACGAGAATAAAACGATATAAATTTTCAATTGAGGTGTACGTGTCATCTTTTAGGGGTGGGCTTCTGTTGCAGCCGCCCGAATCCATCGGCCTCCGGGGAACCCAAAGAGAGAAAGACGATCACGACGCCTCAAGCACAACAACAACTCTACCCGAAGAGAAAGACCCAGTCGTCCAGTTCAGGTATTCTCCACTCACTTCGTTACAATATTTATAAAATTACTTACGAAATATTGATCATGAAATACAATCATTAGTTTTTAATAGCACTGTATATTAAGTCTCTTTCTTTTCGGTTCCCACTCGTATTCAAGTATGGGGTGTTGTCATTTTATCCCCCACCTTTGTTTCTCCGATGAGGGGTGGCAGAAGGCAACAGAGGGCTCTTCGCTGCGGATGTTGTTTAGGGTTATCGTGACGGTGCGAGGCTAGGCCATGCCCACTCATTCTGGCTTGCATAGCTTTCACCGTGGCGTTTAAAACGTGGTTTCTATGATTCAGGTTGCATCAGACTGCCGGGTTCTTGATTCATAAAGACCCGCCTTAGCGCCTACCCAACATATTAAATCTATATTATATAGATTTAATATGTCATATATAATATATGACATATAAAATAAAAATCAAAAGCATAAGATATATAATACATCTAATTTGTGAAGATAGTATTTATCAATACTCTATTATGATTTCTTTAATGATTTATAATGTTTTGGTTGAGAAACTTTTCTTCTAATCTATATAACAGCTTTCTCTGTTTATTTTTCTCTCTTTATGTTTATAACCACATCAATGAATTCCGTATACGTATTTATGAAATAAAATATGCTCTTAACAATAAATGTGTTATTTACCGGCTTAAGTAAGAAAAATACAACACCGAAAAATGTGATTAAAGCTAATGAAATTTCGTAATTGAATCACGCTTTTGAAGAACAAAACCTCAAGAAAATAAAATGATATGAATCCCAATTAGGCTCTCTTGTTCTGTTCCTTTCTTCGGCCATTCACATTGTTTTTTTGCAAATTGTAAAGTTGACAGAAAGCCCCCCAAGAAAATGCCAAAATATGAATTTCGCTCTCAAACGGCCGTAAAAAAGGCAAGATTATTTAAATTAGGCATTTAAAGAGTTAGCCTAGTAACCCTAGTTAGTGGGGAAAATGGTATGATGTTCAAGCTAAAATTGGCATTACTCGTCTAATTTCGTTAAGTGTAGGTCTCAGAATGAAAAATCTAGAGTTGTAAATAACTTTTGGCACTCAGCCTATATGTACTGATGGCACTGGATGCGAGCGACATTGGTGATATTAATAAGTTGATATTATATTGATTTAAATTATTTTGAGTTCTTTTTACATGGGTAGTCAGCTTGGGACAGTGGACCGACAGTAGTACTTTAGACTCAATAAATATTTTGGGTTAGAGTCTTAAAATTCACTATATTTGGTTCAGTGGAACAAATTTGATTTGGTTTTCAGTCAGAATAATAGCCACTAATTTGTCGACATTGGGTGTGTGGACTTAAGAGGTTTAGTTAGCTCAACCACTGAACACACACGGATCAACGGTAAGTCTCATGGGAATTCGAACTTCACAAGGGGTACCAAGCCGCATGTATAGATGTCTGTTTAGACTAAGGGTGCATCTACCCAGTGGTTTAACTGTGTCCCAGACACTAACATGGGAACTTCCAACATTGCTAATTTTTAGTTATTTTTAAAAATATATTTTTCCACAATTATTGCTTTTGAAAGAGACGCTGGTTCTCGTCATTTTCACCTCATAATAAGCAGGTTTCTTTGTTTTTAACGTTTTCCCCATCTAACTATATGTCCCAGGACGAAAAATCTTGAATCATCGAGACATCTGAGACTGCAGTGTACTGATTGAATACTGGGTAATTATATAAAAATTTAAACAATAAGAAATGACTTATTTTGCACCCGTTAAATTAACAAATTTCCTGTTTAAAATTACGATTTAATTAAAAGAAAAAGAAGACAATTTTACTGAGCAATTAAAAATGAAAAAAATCTAAATAAAGAAATAAATGAAGAAAGAAACAGGAAAGAATTAAGAAAGAATTGAAAAATTTAATTAAAAGAAAGAGAAACAAAGAAAATAAAAAGAAAAAAAAGAAATAAAAGAAATAAAGGAAATAGATCGTCCCTCTAGAGTTTAAAGGGATAAGAAAGCGAAAAAGAAAGATATGAATGAATGAATGACAAATCGATTGAAAGAAAAGTTAAAGAAAGAAAAAAGAAAAAAATTATAAAGAAAAAAAATTAACACAAAGAGATAGAAAGAAAAAATGAATTGAAATAAAAGAAAAAAATGAAAGACTGAAGTAAAAGAAAGAAAAAAGAAGTTAGTAAAACAATAAAAAATTAACAGATGATTGAAAGAAAAAAGATTTTAAAAAAAGAAGAAAAACGATATAATGTAGAAAAAAGAAAAGCAAGAGAATCTATGAATTAAGAAATGAATGAACAAAGAGGAGAGCCTTGCTTAGGGCCCTGCATACCCAACAATTGCCCAAAATTACAAAAAAATAATTCTTAGGATTAATTAGAAAAACATTATCACACTTGAAATATACATCTATCAATCCATCTCTCTTTCTGTCTAATAATTTCTCTCGATATATATATTTGCATATGTATGTATATATAGTCAAAGGCTCTAGTATGTTGAAGGGGTGCAACTTGAGTTTTGAGGGTAAAGAGGCCACAAGGCGCAGTCTGCATTGGAGCCGCCAAGTGGCTAAGCACGGTACTGACTAAGAGTGAAAGAAAAAAGAAAGAAAGAAAACGGGAAGGAAAAATAAGAAAAAATTAAAGAAGAATGAATTAAAGAAAAACAAAAAAAAAATAACAAAGAAACAAAGAAAAAATCCGAAAATTCCTATTAAATCTTACTGATTGCACTTTTGCTTTCTTTCACGTCGACCGGACAAAAATGACACCGAAGACAATGATTAAACTTTACATTTAATTTGTTCGAATATAATTAATCTAATTTCGCAAGAATTACTTGTAAATACTATTGTTTCCTGGTTAATTTCCGATTTACTTGAGCATAATTAAGTATTCAACCACGTCCCGTTCACAGCTTCTTTCTTTAATTTAATTACCTTAGACAAGCAGTAAGCGAAGGACGAGGAGAAGCAGAAGTTATTGGATTTTTATCATAGTTTCTTTGCTGGTTGTTGGTTTGCATCATAGCAGCTATACTGATTATATTTTCTATTCGTTTTGTAAGGTGGTTCGAAAGTAACTCCCAATTCTAAAATAACTATAATTTGTTTGTGAAGTGTAATTCTATCAATTAATGAATGTAAGAAGAAAGTATTTGCATAGACTTTTGTAAAAATTCAATATGGACAGCATCATTTGCCACCAGCTTCTCAACCCTGCCATGAACTGCATCAATAAAAAAATTCTTGCGGGATGGAACTCATAACTTCATATATTACAACATTTTAATAGATTATAAGTATTTTAAAATAAGAAGTTAGTTTCTTATTATCCTTTATATAATTATTGGTGTGCCGTGTCATGATTCATTTAGTTTCTGAGAGTAGAGAAAGAATTACTCTCTATTGACAATACGGCATCTTTGAATTTCTTGGAGTCAGTGATTGAAAACTCTCCTACACACATACACACACACAGAGACACACACACGCAGACACACACACAGATACACACACACAATCACAGACACACACAGAGACACGCACATACACAGACACACACAGACACAAAACACGCACAGACACAAAACACGCACAGACAAACACATAAAGACACCCATACACACTGACACACACACATTGACACACACACTGTCACACACACAAACACACACACAGACACACACACGCAGACACACACACACACACACACTGACACAAATACACGGACCAAACATGTTACTGTGATCAAAACTGATTGGGTGTGCGAATTCTATGGTAAAGGCCTAAGGAGTATAATCACAAATACCAGTAAGACGGGGAGAAACGAAAAGAAGAGATTAAAAAGGAAGATAGTAGCACTCGAAACCGAGAAAGCCACAATATATATTGATATATATGAGATTCCAAACTCTTTTCAGTGAACTGCTGTATGCTGACGATGTGGATTTCGTCACTCACACTGCAAAGGACATACAAGCTACAATGAATCACTTTTTCAAGACATGCGCACCCCATGGGTTCACAATCATTCTAGATAAGATCAAGGGGATACTAACCTTACCTCTGAACGATATCTACAAAAAAACAAAAAACGGAAATTTACATCAATGCCAATAGACCGAATGTGATTAACGACTTTTTTTTACCTTTAGCAGCACGATATCCAGAGACCGATTCTTAAATAAGGAAAATTTCTGGTTGAGATTGAGGGGACCAGAAAAGTTTTCGATCGCCTTACACGACAAGGCCCTCACTTCCAGAACAAAAATGGGCGTTTAAAAAAATTCATATTACATGTCCTCTTGCATTCTTCGGAAATCTGGATAGAATATTGCTGACATATGATGGAATAAGATTCTCATCAAAAGCAACCTGGTGGGGCTTGACAGTAATCGAGTGAATTGTGAGTCTATAGGGAGGGCCGGATATCGTGAAGACAACGCGTATATGCGCAGTGCCATATTGAATGAATAACTCAGAAATTGAGTAATTTCTTTATATATATATATATATATATATATATATATATATATATATATATAGTGTGTTTCAC
>JAUZSX010334028.1:0-10889 GCA_034780655.1 Idiosepius hallami | reverse complement strand
TTACTATTATAGTCCTACTAATAAGTAAAGAATTAAAAAGAAATGATAAATTTTCAAAATAGTCAAGTCTATGACAAGATAAAAGCTTACTATTATAGTCCTACTAATAAGTAAAGAATTAAAAAGAAATGATAAATTTTCAAAATAGTCAAGTCTATGACAAAAGCATACTATTACAGTCCTACTAGTAAGTAAAAAATTAAAAGAAATTGTAAAATCGCAAAATTGTCAAGTCTGTGAAGAAAATAATCTTTTATAGAAGCATATTGTAGCTTTACTCATTATTTAAATATTTTTATTTTTTAGTGCCTGATCAGAATTTGGCTTTTTATGAAGGGAAAATTCCATCAAGGCCAAATGGTAAGTTTTTAAGTTAAAAATTTTTTGTTCCCCCCCTTTATTTATTTTTTGAAATGATTAATAATAATTCTCACTATTCATAAATCTCAAAGTATTTTCCACTGAAAGTAATATCCATCTTTGCTTGGGTACCAGGGAAATGCTACTAAGATAGTTAAGGAAGCCTATTATATAGAAAATACTGTAGCTTACATTATGTTTGCCAAGTGGTAAATACTCTTTCAAATTTCAATTCTAATTGTAAATCAGGAAATAGGGGTTGCCATTGTACTATGCGCACTTTGGTGCACTGAAGCGTTGCGCTGTGCGTGTTTTGACACTCTAAAGTGTTGTGCTGTTTGGTGCTTTAAAGCGTTGCGCTTTGCCCGGTTTGGTGCTTTAAAGCATTGCGCTTTGCACGGTTTGGCGCGCTAAAGCGTTGCGCTTTGCACGGTTTGGTGCTCTGAAGCATTGTGCACGGATTGGCGCTTTGAACCGTTGCGCACGGTTTGGCACTCTGAAACAATGCACTGTGCATGGTTTGGTGCTCTGAGGCATTGCACTATTTGGTGCTCTAAAGCAAAGCGTTGTGCTGTTTGGTGCTCTAAAGCATTGCACTGTGCAGGGTTTAGTGCTCTGAAGCGTTGTGCTGTTTGGCGCTCTGAAGCGTTGCACTGTGCGTGGTTTGGTGCTCTGAAGCATTGCACTATGCACGGTTTGGCGCTCTGAAGCATTGCGTTGTTTGGTGCTCTGAAGCATTACCCTGTGCATGGTTTGTCGCTCTGAAGCGTTGCACTGTTTGGCGCTTTAAAGCATTGCACTGTGCATGGTTTGGCGCTTTGAAGCGTTGCGCTGTTTGGTGCTCTGAAGCGTTGCACTCTGAATGCTACCTGACTTGGCCTCAGGGCATGTAAATGATTCTATTTATCATTTGTTTCATTTCAAAGGTGACTATATTGAAACAATCTTAAAAGATTGGTTTGGAAACTATGACAAGTTGGAACGTCATCATGGTTATATACAATGGTAAGTCAAATATTGTTTTTTTTAAGCAGATTTACAGAAATTGAATAGAAATAATAACTGATTAGCCTTATTTCCATTTTTATACTCATCTTCATTGATATTATATTTACTTGGTGAGCATCAACCAAAGTTTGGCACAAGGCCATTTTTACGTGTTCTTACCCAGGCTTTTTACATTCGGTGTTACCCTTCACCTAGATGAGCTGCTCTCCTGTGTTAACGAGCCCCATCTGCCCGAGGCTGCTAAAGTGAAAGTAATGGTTTTGACTGGGATTTTAACTCGTGTAATACGATTCCAGAGCCCGAGCTTTTACCAATGCTCCACCGTCGCTGCCCTTGTATGCATATATAGACTTTGATCGAAGCCTCCAGTCTGTTGAGGGGGTGCAAGTAAGTTGCCACTTTTAGAGTAAGGGGGCCGCAAGGTGAATTCTGCGTCGGGGCCGCTGCTTGGCTAAGCACGGCATTGTGTAAAATGAATTAATCATATAAAAGTTCATTATTTAATTACTAATTTCTGAAGTTTTCATAGGATTAGATAATTCCCTGGATTTCTGGATTTTTTAAAATATGGCCTGTATTTAAAAACAGGGTAGTAGTGAGTAGTAATTATGGAGAAGGCAGAGGCGTAGTTAGAGGAGGCGCCGAGGTACATATGTCCCCGGGCGTCAAGGTGCAGGGGCGCTAAAATGAGGCTTACAAATTTTCACAAGGGTAAAAAACCGGTCACAGGCAAGATCGCAGCAGCGGCTGTGGCAGACGTCATCTGATACGTTTGCCCAATGACTATATGTCTTCTAGTTTCATTTGGTCAGTTTTTACCGATGGTATAACATTATAAAGTTGTTTTTCACTGCAATCAGTGATATACAGTAAGGTATACAGTGTTATTGTAAAAGAAAATGCGTTTAAATACGGAAGAGGGGGCACCAATTTTATAGTTTGCCCCTGCGCGCAAAATGCCCTGGCTACGCCTCTGGAATCACTAACTCTAAATTATGATTTTGGAAAAATTTTAAACCAGTTTTTGATCTGATTGTGATGTCGACCAATATATATAATTTGATTTTACTTTTTGTTTCCTCTCTTTTCAGAAAATTTTCATCTAACTTATATAATCAATTTAAGCAGTATTTATGGACAGATGTCCTCATTTTATCATGAAAAAAGCAATTCTAATTTGAATATTTACAAAATTGAAGATTCATTTCCAAAATAACCTGAATGTTTTTTTTTATAAAAATCATATTTACAAAACTGAGAACAAGTTGTCTTTTTTATCATTATATGAGGTGTTTATGCAAATTGAATACAATCACACTCTAAGAAATCCTTTGAAATCTAACAAATATGAATGTCTGTATTGTAAGAAAATTGAATGTGTGTTAATAAATATACTTGGTAAGCAGCACCAACCAAGTTTGGTACAAGGCCATTCTTAAAGTGAATGCAATGGTTTTGACTGGGACTTGAACTCGTGTACTACGAGTTCCAGAACCCGAGCTTTTACCAATGCTCCACCTTTGCTGCCCATTAAATTAAATTGAATGTGTATTAAAATGCCAAACGGATGGATAAGAAAATAATTTGATAGAGTTCCCTTTCTCTTGAAAAGGCTTTAGGTCTTGAAAAACCATTCAATATGTTTTTATTTAGAGTTATCCACACCCCTAATATGCAAATTATTTTAACTTGGCGCAAAAGGCACACACACTAAAAATGTCTAATCATTAACTGAAACATTTTTAGGAACATGCCAGCATTCTTAAATTATATAATACACATAATTGAAAGAATTCAAATCATGAACATAAAACTATCACTTTGATTAACACATACTTTTTATCCAAGTCAATGATTTTTCAAAATAAAACTGCTAGAAATCCAGTCATCAAAAAATTTTAAAAATTACACAGGGTGAGTTTTAACTCATTATGATTACAATTATTTAATAATAACAAAACTAAGCAACACAATAATTTAGATAGGGTTTTCTATTTAATATCATCTTGAAAAAACTTTATATTTTCTGATCTTTACAGAGGCAAGCCAAACTGAAGTGGATACAGAAGGAATGACATCATTATGTCTTGCTTGCTTTCATGGCCATCTCCAAATTGTACAAATACTTATGAGTCGTGGCTCTGATTTACATCACACTGACAACAATGGACAAACTCCCTTACATTTGGCTGCTTTTTATGGTGAGCCACAAATTGTAAGTCAAAACAAATAATTTCTACCTTAAAAGTTTTTTCTTGAGGCACAAATTAATTTTATGATAATGAAAATCTCCTTTTCAAAACAATATTCTATGACAAACAATATTTTCACTTAACTACAACTCTTACTTTTTTATTTTCTTGTATAAGTTGAGGATTATTTATCAACATTTTTTACAAGTTTACTTATATTTTTTTCCAATTGTAGAATTAGAATGCAAATTACTCATTTCTATATAAAATAAAAGCCAAGCCACCATATATGTGCTTTTAAAGTAGTTTTATATCAATAAAATACTTAATAAGTTCATTGTTCATATTTTGTGTAGAGGTAATAATTTTCATAAAATTTAACAAAATGAACAAATTTGTTCTTTTTAAGTCGTTTAACCATTGTCATCATTTAATTATATTGCTGCCTTCCCATTTCATCCAGTGACCTTTTCAGATTTCTTCAGAGACACAAATTATTAAGCCTTATCTCAAAATTCTGAATAATGTACATAAGACAATAACAGCCAAAATAGTTTCCAAAACAATTTCCAAAAATTCATTTCTAATTTAAACTAAAAATGGAACTTTTCACTTTTTAACAACTGTGTCTGTGTGGAAGTTCCTTCCATAAAAATTCTTGAAAATTCACAGTTTTTTTTTGTTGTTTCAGCATCGCCTTGTGATAAGTATAAAACTTGATCAATAATAATAAAAAAAATGTAAATCAAATTTGACACACTCGTACAGTCTATCATTAAAAGAATTGTTTAAAAGTTTTCAGGACTACAGACAAAACTATATTGCCAAGGGGTCAAACGCAGCCTCCAAGCAAGGCAGCTAATCTGAAATAAAATTTGAAAAAAATTGATTTTGAAAAGATAATTTTTAAGTAAATTAAAATTTCAACAAACATATTATTTTTAGTCATTCTTTTTAGAAATTTTGGTATTCATTTTAAAATATTTGTTTTTTCAGGTACAGTATTTGATTGAACAAGGAGCTAACATTGAACAAGTTGATAATAACAATATGCGACCACTAGACAGAGCAATTACCTGTAAAAATGTTGATGTGATTATGTGCTTTTTGAAGAAAGGAGCAAAATTAAGTAAGCCTTTAAAATTCCAACTGAATTTTAAATGTTATTATCAGAATAGGATATTCACTTTACTGTATCTTTTGGAATACATTTCGATTATGATTCAAAGTAAGAAAAGATTGTAATTGTTCTGGGGTAGTTCACAGCCCTACATCCATTGACATTATGGATTCATCTGGTATATGTAATGCCAGACAGTTCTACCTTTAAGTATAAAGTACACTCGTAGTTTAATTGCTATCAGTGAATATCTGAACTCGTGCAACTTATAATTGTCTTCCTTTAAACAGTAATAGAAAGATAAATGAAAATCTTTACTATTTTTGAATGATCGAAAAGTAATAGAAATTTTGTTTTGTTTTTAAAAAGGTCCTGCCACCTGGAATATGGCATCGGGTAAGCCAACAGTCCTACTTGTCTTACTGAAGAAACTTATGGAAGATGGCAACATTCTTTACAAAGTAAGAAAACATTGAATTTTCATGATAAATATTAACTTTAACATTTGCAAAAACTATTTTAATATCCGTATGTTTTTTCATATCTTTATTTTCCTCATTCTATCTATCTATTAAAATTTTTTATCAGTAGCCTTATCTTGGGATAAGAGCCATTCCACTCATTTACCTAGAACCAGAAAACTTATTTACAAAGAAATTTTTTTTTTTTTTTTGTTATAATACTTAACAAGAATATGTGTATAAATGTATGCTCTAAATTTTAACCTAGTTTAAGGGGTATTATGATTTATTTCCCTTCAATTGCAACAAAATAGATCATTTTACCTTCATCTAATTGTAAAACAAAATTACTATTTATCCCACAACTCATAATCCTTTATCCAATTTATATTATGTTTGATTAAAGTATTTTATACTTTACTTAAAATAAGTATTTCTTAATAACTTAATCACAAAAAAACTTTACTCATAATTTTTTCCAAGCAATTCTATGTCCAATATTTTTACATGTTAAGATTTTTTGTAACAAATTAATCAACGATAGTCATTTCATTACTATTGCACTTATCAGCAATCTTAGCTTCAGCATTGGATTGAATTTGACGCAGCATTTTGAACTGGGGCAGACAATCTAATGCCAAAGCAGCAACAAGCGTGATCCAATGATATAATTATTTTTTATATATTTATCTATTTATAGTTATTTATAAAACACTTGTATTTTGAATTCCCTAAAAGAACATGAGCTTTACAATTAGAATCAAACTAAGCCAGTGTTAAAATTACTTTCAATCCAGGTTTGCTTCTCATCCTTCAATTGTTCACTTTTAACAATAAAAGCAATTCAAATTTATACACAAAATATTCATTTAGTAAATTTTTAAAGTAATTAATTTTAGAATCTTGAGTCTCTCTCTAAAGTTTGATCATTATGAGTTTGTAGTCACCATCAAAGCACATAAAGCATATCTAATTGGTGAAAAAAAAACATCATTATTGTAATTAACATGTCATTTGCTAGAGACCTTAAACTAGTCATTATATGGTCACTTTCTTATTTTGGCATCTTCTTGGTGTGGAAGTGTGTCAGAAGCAGAGATGCATCATTGAATTCCTTAATGCAAAAAAAAATTGAACCTATCAACATTGACTGATGCATGTTGAATGTTTATGAAGTCAGTGCAGTTAATGTCAGCCCAGTTAGATGAGGGTGCATCGATTTCAGAGATATGAGTCATAAAGCATGCTCTTTGTGCTAAAAGGGACTACCTTGTTAATTGCTGAAAAAAGTGCATTGAGAATGCTGGCAACTAGATAGAAAAATAAATTCTGGAGCACAAAATGTTGTTTGTTTTAATGTTATCAGTTGTGGCTTTGTAGCTCTTCAATTTAAAAAAAAAAATTGCTAATCTGGACCTTAATTGGTAGAAGGCAGTTCTCAAAAGATGAAAGAAATCTTTGACTTTTCATGTCAAATTAAAGTTTAGAAAAAATATATTTAACAATTTACAAATTCTTTATTTCTACTTTGAAAATCCTTTTTCAGCGTTCAAAAATCCATGACAGCAAAACCAAATTCTACTAAAATTCTACTTCATAATTTCTTTGTCTCTATCATTCTTTTTCCAGAGAAACCGTATCAAAGAAGCAGCTCAGCGCTTTAACTATGCTCTCAAGAAATTCCCAAAAGATAATTTTAGTAATGATGCCAGTACATTCCGTGATCTACGAGTTAATCTTTTACTTAGTCTTTCTAAATGTAAAAGAAAATTGCAAGTAAGTGAAACATTATCATATAATATTTTGTTCATTTTCCTTCCATTTTGTACTATGCTTTACATCTAAAATGTTTTTACAATAACCACAAAATAATTTCTAAGATTAAGAGTGAACCACAAATGTTGGACAGATATGTCTCAACATGAAAAAGTGCTAATTACACAAACTGTCTCTATCCATATTTATTTTGCATCCATTTTAGACAAAATTAATTCTTTAATTTCTGCTACTTCTCTTTTTGATCTATGCATTTATGTTGTTTGCATCTTGTCTTTAGGATTGTACTGCTGCTATAGACTTGGCTACCAAAGTTCTTGAAATTTCTCCAAAATCATTTGAGGGATTTTATGCTCGAGCACGAGCACGACGAGACAATAAGTAAGTTGAGACGTTTTATCTTTTGCAATCAGCAGAAGTTTTAAATTTAAAAACTCATTTATTGAAGATAAATATTTTTTAAATATCTTATTGATATCTTATGTTAAGTTTTGTATTGTTATTTTCTTTTTTTTTTCTCCACTCACAGACAATTTGAGAATGCTCTTGAAGATTTAAAGCAGGCAGTGTTTCTTGTACCAAACAATGCTGAACTCCAGCGCTTGTTACTACGTTTGAGGAGTGAGTGTTTGGAATTAGCAAGCATGCATAACAATGATGAAAACCATGAAAGCTCAACAAAGATCAAAGCTGACACTGCTGATGAAGAAGATGCTGACAATGATGCCAATTCATCATCCTCTTCTCCTGCCCATGCTGCTGCTGCTTCTTCACCTTTACCTGTTGTTGACTTATCCAATGCTGAAATGCTGCAAGTGGAAGAAGAGAATGAAAACTCCTCAACTTCCTCCCTCTTCAGGGAAGAGACTGCTCTTTGAAAAAAGGGCATTTTGTAATGACTTTTTTTTTAATCCATGACAAAAAAAAACAATGCCAGGCTTATATTACAAGAACTTTATTGCCATGCTCTTTGATTCATTATATAAAGCAATAAAAAGAAAATAATTTAAGATAAAAAGACAATTTCTTAAGAAATGAAACAAAGATTTTTGTAAAAGCAAACCATTTTAGAGAATTTATTGATATTTGCCCAGAAAGTTACATTAGAATAAAAATTTAAAAGAAACTTCCTAAAAGGAAAAGATATATGAAACCTGAAAATTTGTGTTTTTCTATATTTTCATATTTAATAATTGTAGAAAATTTGAAATTTATGGAAAAAAAAACACAAACTTTCAATTTTTCATACTAATTTCTTGCTCTATTTGTTATATTGGTTGCACTGTATAGAATGTTGTATTTGTTAAAAAAAAAAAAAATGAAACCAATGAAGATATGATCCATTACATTTTGTTTCCATTTTTTTCTTTTTGTCTCTGAGTTTCACTTGGTCCAAACTCTTTTTTCTCATTTTCCTTTGAGTGACTTTGAAAATGAAAATTCATCACATATTTGTTGAAAATCAGTTCAGTCATTTCAAATTTAAAAAAAAATAAATAGTTTTCGTTTTTCTTGGAGAATTTCAAGAACACAAAATACTTGATATGCTTTTCTCTAGAAATAAGTATCTACTCTTTAGTTGCCTCTCATCAACCAATGATTGCAGCACCTTCAAATATATATGAAACAGATGTGCAACATTGTATATGCCTTCCTCCACAGTCTATAAGATGTAAAGACGAGTATGATATATTAGGGTGTGGGTGTGTTGTAGGCAACAGGCTGAGCTTTAAGGTCAATCATGAGGTGCAGAGGGGGACCCGCCACTATTGGTAGTGGTTGGTGTGGATTTGTAATTTTCTAAGAGCCATGTTACCAACTTCTCATGTTTTTCTCTGTGGGTGGGTATGGTAGCGATGTCGGGCAAGCCGGGGGTTGTTGATGAAGAGGACAATTAAATATCTGTGTCGTGTCTGAGATGACATTCGAATTGTCGGTTTGGGATGTCCCACCAATCATGGGGAAGCTGATTGGAATATTCCCAAGAGCAATGCATGCTTTCTTCGACAGGAATAGTTTGTCCGTGGAGTCCGAGAAGTAGACAATCTGTCTCATTTGCATGGTTTTTCCAAAAGGCAATGTTCCGGTGATTCTTAAAACCATGGTGCCTGTGATGTTAATCCCACGGTTATTGGCAGTTGTCATTTTTCTGTGGACTGGATGCAGATGTTTCTTTTCCAGCCTTAGTTTTACGAGGAGCTTTGTGCCAGCTAAGCAGGACTGGCAGCCAGTGTCAGCTAAGGCTTTGAAGTGGGGAGTGCACAAAGGGATGGTCTTAAGTGTCAGAAGTCCAAGAGAATGCGCATCAGATTGGGTGGCACTAACTGTCTTGTCAATGTATGGCTGGGGGTCAGGAGGTCGTCACTCCCATGCATCGCAAAACTCTTTGTATATATGGTAATTGAGCTTTATGGCATCGGTTGCCACAGAAGGGATGTTATTGATCAGGCACATAGTGTTGAAGATGTCAGTGGCATAGTCTGAGGTTGGTGCTGTTTCAGTGGAGGGTGACTTTTGACCTGTCTGTCAGCATACGCCTTCAAAATGGTGAAGTATTCTGCATTTGGTGCATGTGTGATTATATGCTGGGCATTTCTGCATGCGCTCCTGTCTGGTTCGCTCATGACCTGTGCTGCCACAGTAGTCAGATCTTTAATTTCTATCTAGTTTCTATTTCAAGATTTTAGAACAATTGAAAAAAATTTCAAATGAATGCAGAATTTTTTTAAAACTACCTCTACAAAAAATGGATCTTATTTTTATAAAATAAATTGGTTTCTTTCCCCCCCCCAGTCCTTAAAATTGAGTCAAAATTAATTAAAAGGATAATTTGAAATGATTAAAAATAATATATAATGAAATGAAATAATTGTTATGAAAAATTTTTGTTAATAGTTTATTTTGTTACCTTCTAATGTTATATTAAAATGTATAATTGTTTTTCAGAATCTTGAGATGAGGCTTGATAATTAGTGTATAGAATTTGCAAACTATTGTCTTCATCACAAGTGTTTGATAAATTCACACATTTTCAAACTTAATCTTTTAAACTTACAAAGGTAGACAATTCTCATTGCGTTAACACTTCACCTTAATTAAAACTGAAGAGAATCAATTGTGCCACGGCTCCTGTGCCCTAATTACGGTAAGAATGCTCCTATGTTCAATCACCTAAAGAAAACAAAAGGTTCATTGTTTGAAACATTGGGAATAAAGATGAGGACAGTAGTCTACCAATTCAATGCACATAAAAAAATATGAGTTAGATAAATCAGCTTGTATATTACAAACTATAATCTTCATTTTTAATGATACGTGTTAAATTTTTTGTTGATGACCATTGATTTTTATATCAAAATTAGTGCAGCTTAATAACAGAATTTTCTGTTTTGGACTAATAAACCAATACCCTTGTTATTTTTTCATAAAATATATATAAATATGAGATAGAAAATTATTAGAAAAAACAAAAATCGAAAATGTATATTAGTGCCAATGCATTTCGGAGTTTTCCTTCTTCAGGGCACATTTATTATTATTATTGTTATTATTATTTTGTCTATTAGACATTGTTAGGGACAAGGTATTTTCGATATTATAACAATGAATTAATTATTTTTGAAAAAATTAAATTTCAAAGATACAAAAAATTGCGTCTTTATAAACAAATGTAAGATGATTACGTCATTACGTGAGAAGATTCTTATTCTTAAGTTAAAATCTAAATGTTAAGGAAAATATGAAAATATAGAATTCTAAATAAAGATAATAATATGTGATAAAATAACATTTAGATTAAGAATAAGAATCTTCTCACGTAATGACGTAATCATCTTACATTCGTTTATAAAGACGCAATTTTTTGTATCTTTGAAATTTTATTTTTTCAAAAATAATTAATTCATTGTTATAATATCGAAAATACCTTGTCCCTAACAATATCTAATAGACAAAATAATAATAATAACAAGA
>JAUZSX010334018.1:0-10890 GCA_034780655.1 Idiosepius hallami | reverse complement strand
TATATATATATATATATATATATATATATATATATATATATATATATTGTTCTGATGGGAACTGAAGAGTAAAAAAAATCTTCAGAAAAAAAAGCAATTAATCTTTTAGTCAGCAATGACCTTTTAAGTCGTCTTTACCGAAATTGTATTTTGAAACCAAAGGCGGAATATCTTGTTAAAAAATATTCTTAAAAAAATAGGATTAAAAGACGTTTTCTCCTGACATTTTTTTAACCTATTTCCCTGCAATGACAATTTAACTCATGTTTAACGAAATTGTACTTTTAAACCAAGGGCTTCATATATTCAGAGTAAAGAGCCTTATGAATGTTGACTACCTGAAAAGAAACATAAAAAGAAGCCTTTAAATTCTAAAGTTGTCTAACGTAAGATAATCAGAAAGTTAATCCATTAAATCCTTTAGCAGATTAACTTGAATAAGCAGAAAGTTATTCACTTAATCTAGATAATTGTCTAAATTATAAAAAAACTGAAAATTAATGTATTTATTTCCATAATTGTGTCCAATCACTAGGAAAGTTTCAATAGAACCAGTTAAGTAGAAGGTTGTTGATGTTTTATATTCTGCTCTCTAAAATACAGCCAGTCAGCTATCCTGTGCTGCAATCTGTAATTTTATCCTAAAATCTCATTATAATCTGTTATGTTTTTTCAATTGGACTCGTCGAGTGTCCAAAACTTGTTTAAGAAAATAATAAGTAATATCTCTAAAAACGAAATTATAAAAAAGAATGAATGGTTATAGAGCGGACATTGTTACATAATCTTTTTTGAACTCTTTAAGTGACTTGTCTTTCCGCCAAAGCGAAAATAGAAATGGCAGACGATTCTTGTCTGAATTGGACCAAAAATCGATAAAAACATAAGGGTTTATGGCATTTTGTCAGTTTTTATTGATATTGATACTGAAATAGAAATTCTATTAACAATTCAAAGATACAATAGAAATGCTATAATAAAAACGAGAATAAACACTTGTTTCTTTTTCCAGAATCCAAAAGATAATAACAATCTGATCCGCCTTGGAAATAAGAAAACTTGTCTAACTTCCTATTTCTGCAATAGGAATTTCAATTTTTACAAATCCTAAACGATTTGGTCTTTCAAAGATAAACCTTAATCTTTATATTTTCGAAGATATTCTTCACTCTGTTTAAACTTTTTATACATATATTTTGAGGAGTGACACCCCTGCTTGATTTAGATATGGACTCTCCCATGACGTCACTGCCACATGACTTATTCCGAATACTAGAAGAGTCATTCTCTCTCATTATAACAAACTGGCGACGAGGATGAGACTCGAACTCACAATTACAACAATATCAAAAACGATTTAAGTTAAAAATTAGATATCTGTATTATTAATACCTTAAAATCAGACGCATTCATTTTTAAAAGGTGCAACAAAATGTACATAAAAATAAACCCAAGATAATTCTTAGATTAAATTTAACCCTTTAAACCCTAAAGAACTGATATCATAGCCCTGACAACCTAAGGCAAAAGAAGAAACACACGCGCGCCGATATTTCAGCCTAAACCTTTGGACACTGACTAAGAAAAAGTCACCAATTAGTCACTCAAAACCTTTCTAACAAAGGGATATATTAGGGTTGAAATGTCGGTATTTCTATTTTAGCCTAAAGTTACTAAGGCCGATATATCAGCCCTTTACGGGTCGATATATATAAGTAAATCTTTATACCCTACTTTGTAAAATTCAAGTACCCTATGAAAATTGATAATTTTGTAATTAAGTCTTGTACGTTAATTTTTAAAACTTATAGTAGAAACATTTTGTTTATCAATTTTCATGCCTTGCATGAAATGCTTTGCTAACTTATACATATTTGGTCGAAAATAAAGAATTCAATAATGTAACTAAATTTTGCTTTCGGGATGATTTCAGTTGGGTTTGTTTTGTTGAAGAGGTCCTTTAGGTAAGATGCGTGGTAGTATTTATTTCGATATTTTAATAGTATATGTTTGATGGTAATAATACTAAAATTATAAACAGACAAAATTCCCTCTAAAACCTATGTGACCTTAAATATCCAGAAAAGGTTGAAAGGTTGTTAAACCCTAGCAAACCAAACCAAACTTTTGGGATGATTTTATTCACAGAATTAAAAAAAAAGCCACCATCACTTGTCTCACAGCAAAAGTGATTTTTTATTCATGAAATGTTTTTTTTTATGTAATGGCTAATTTCTAGAAACACACATTAAAATTTAATGTCCACCCCAAATCCTTGGTTTCTGGAAAGTTATTCTCATGCACAACGAAAGACTTCTTATCTAAATCACCTGCACACGTAAATGATGCTTTGGTCTCTGCACATGCATTGCACAATGCACCTAGTCATCTTTGTCTACACCAGTGATTTTCAAACTTTTTTTGTCAGCGCCCCCTTAACGGTTGGACGGAAATGCCAGTGCCCCCTCTTCCAACGAATGCCATAAAGACGGTACATCAAGGAGAATACATGGTTGAAGAGTACAGGCACAAACGTCTATTTATCAGCGACTGGGAAATGCTTAATTAAATCGCCCCCTGTTCAAGTCTTTCTATCAACACCAATTAAGCATTTTACTGTAATTACTCTGAGACCCCCATCACAATTTTAACGCTCTCTCATCCAACTACTTAATTGTCAGCGCCCCCTCTGAAAATTAATTTCGCCCCCAAGGGGGTGGTACAGCCCATTTTGAAAACCACTGGTTTACACTCTTCGCAATCCTCACTGTATTGCAAGGAAAGTTGTTATTAGTATTTACACTATGTACATTGCTTGGACTACTGTCTTCAAATTAATTTTGAAAAGTATTATTTTGTTTTTATTTTTCGAATTTGTGTTTTTACGGCATATCAACCTTTATTAATATTTCATGATGAGATCAAATATTTTATATGCGTGGTTTGTTCAATAAGTAATGATAAAAAAGTCAGGAGAGACATTAAGTATGAGGTGATCAATCAGATACATCATGGGGAAGTACATATTCATTTAATCTACAAAATGACTTATTAAACATACCTTGCATTTTTGACTTAATATCTATGGCATAACCGCTTTTTTGGTCATTTAAGCCGAGTGTGATGTTTTTTTTCAACGTTTTTATTGGTAATCAAATTGTTTGAATATCACCAGTTGCTCTATTTAATCTATAACTAGAGGCAAGAAGAGGAATCACACTTATTATAAGGGTATTAGACTGAATGTGAACGTTACAGAACCATTGGGATTTGAACCCTTGCCCAGTACACAAGCAGCAATTGCAGTGACCTTAGGGTTGACAGCCAAGTGTTTAGAATCAGTATTCCCAAATTCAAAAGCAAGTCACTTCTTTCAGTCCCCTTTCAGGTTAATAATTACTATTATATCCCCTAGGTATGGGTCAAATATTTAACTACAGTTTTTTGTTATAATTATTTAACTTAAGACTAGCATTAGTATTGAAAAACTGTTCTATTGCTTTAAAGGCTGATATATCACCAATTAAATCAGCCTAAAACCAGTTTTGTTCGTCATAATTCTTCCCGTTTATTTTCTATTGTGTTTTATTTCGATTTTGTTTGTTTTTTTTCCCCAGATATTATGTGTTTAACAACGGTTCGTTGTATTTCCCAAACGCGCAACCTGATGATGAAGGGACTTACCGTTGCGAAGGCTTGAGCCAAAATTACCCGAAACAAGCGTTCACGGCAGAAATCGAATTGGCTTGTAAGTGAAATCAACTTTGATTGTTTTTTGTTTTACTCTACCTTTTTTTTAAAAAATACTTTCATTCTAACATCATCATTATCATCGTCATCATTATTATCATCATCATCGTCCTCATCGTCCTCATCATCATCATCATCTTCTTCTTTTTGTTGTTTTTGTTGTTGTTCTTCTTGTTGTTGTCCTTCTTTTTTCTTTCTTATATTCTCTCTTTCCCCATCTTTTTTTTTAATGCTTTCGTTAGTCCTCTTTTAATAATCTTGTTTTCATAAAAACTAATAGAATCAAGTATTTTCATTGGAATAATAACACATATTTCAATTCAATTCCGAATTAATCAACGCTAGACAAATCGTTTACTAATAATTTCTTATTCTTTTTGTTCGTCAGGTCCTCTGAGAAGTTTTGTGCAAAAAGAAAATTTCCCTTTTCAAGATTTTTTAGAATGTTTAGTTTGCATTTTCTCTCTAAAGTAAAAAATCAAGTTCTTCTTGTTTAAGTCTTTGGACAATATTTAGTTTATATGTCTCTCAAACAATGGCATACACAACAAAAATAATTGGCTTTTTTTCGGTTTTGGTAATGGATGATGAAAAAGTTATTAAAACTGAGAAGTTCAGAGTTTAATTTGTTCATTGATTGCCTTTTTTCTGCCTTTCAGATTTGGAGGATTTCACTTCGGACATGTTTGAACCTCGTTTGATCTCGAACTTTCCTATGGTGATTCCGGTTCATTCAAAATTTGAAATCAAAGTTCTTCCTTCGTCTGGGAAACCAAAACCTTCTTATAGGTAAGTATCTTATTATTTAATCCATATAATGGTCATACAACAATAGACCACTTTTACCTTGCTCAATGTATGATTTGAATTAACAGACATTAATTATGTCTAGTCTTTATAGATATAAAAGTGAAAACGTGTCTCTGTGTGGTCAATCTGTCTCTACCAAACTTCTCTGTCAATTTTAGTTCTACAGACTTGAAATTTGAGAGACTGGGTACTTAGACTGAGGGAAAGCTTTTTAACCAGTTTTGAGCCTGATATTTATATGCTAAGGGGTCAAAGTTGAAAGTTTGCAACGTTGTGGTTCTTTTCATACAACTTTGCCACTTTTGAGTCTAATTCTTGAAATTTGATACATGAGGTATTCAGACAAGAGAAACGCTGTGCAATTCTTTTTAAATCGGAAAATTAGCTGCTAAGTTGTTCAAACTTGGAATTATAAACAAAGAAAAACAAAATAAAATGCATAAAAAATAATATCCTACACAGTTCTTATATTTTCTTAAACATCATTCTTATGAAGCACGTATTATCACATTAAAAAATGGTTATTTACTAAAATAAGAAATAGTATTTGACGCCGTTCTCTTATTTAAGCCACAAACTAAGAACCTGAATAAGATTCTTTACTAGAATCCAAACATTAACGTATTTAAAAAACAAAATTTAAACATTGACGTTTAAAAAAAATTACTTTCTTTTATTATTTTTAGCAAGTAAATGCTTAATATTTAAAAAAAATTACTTTCTTTTATTATTTTTAGCAAGTAAATGCTTAATATTTAAAAAAATATTTAAAAAAAGATATTATTTTTTCACTAAATTATCTAGATATTTCTATGTAATTGTTGTTGTTCAGTAGAAAGTCCTCGTCTCACCCGTTCGGGGTTGGATAAGTTTTCCAATTGTTATGGAATTTTTCGCGATCTCAGACTATCCTAAGACTCCCAGATCTAACCCTGGGGGGTAACTCGAATCGAAGACGTTTATAGCCGCTAGTCGGTCATTTTGAGGAAAGAGGAGACAGAGGGAAGGTCTTTCAGTTCGAATGCTTAATGCAATCGACTGATCATGCCACAAACCGCCGACCAGCTTAATACAGTACGTAGCATTCCTCTGCGGTCACCCATCTTAGTACTGAAGCACGTTACTTAACTTTGGTGATCCGAAGGGAACCAGTATCTCTAACGTAACTTGATAGCACGCTGCTTAAGTCAGGACAGTTTTGAAGGAAGTTGATTTTAAGGCAAAAAGTGTTTCGTACTTCAAAATGAAAACAAACACCCCTTACAACAATCAATGGCAATTAGATTATCATTATAAAGCGTTTTCTTTTAAGGGGTCAGACGGGTTGGCTGGGTGTATCTTTTGTCAAGGATGGCCATTACATGTGATTCGAATATAATCAAAACATGTATTACTACCTCCTAACTTGCACCCTTATCGGCAATTCGAGGGCCTTGGTTACTCTAGAAGGGACTCGGGAGATACTGATTGAGTTTGTCATTTTCGTAAAAAAGGGGGTGGGAAATAGGCGAAGAAAAAAAAAACAAGAAGTGTTTAGAATAAAAAAAAAATAAAAAACACAAACACACAAAAAAAAAACATTGAAACAAAACAAATAGAAAACAATAAAAATACTTTTGGACGAATAGAAATTAAAAAAAAAAGAAAGAAAAGAACGAATAAAAAACGAAATAAAAAACAAAATATAATAGAAAAAATGATAAAAAAAAAACAGTCTCTACACCCAAAACCTTTTTCTCAATCAAAAGCATTGGGGAACAAACCTGATAAAATCAAACAAAACAACAAACAAAAAAGGGCCAAAAATGCACGCACACACACACACACATATACACACACATACACACAAAAACACACACAAACACACATACACACACATATACACACACATACACACACATACACACACACAAACACACACACATACACAGACGCATACACAAACACCTACACACACACGCACACACACACACACAAAAACACACACACACTCAAAGACACACACAAACACACACACACACCCATGCACAGAAAAAAAAACATATAAAAAACATACAAAATAAATTATTGATACAAAAATAGATAAAACAATCACGACAATAATTAAAAAAGAATAAATACAAAACGCGAGTAGAAAAAACAAAACCGAGAGAAGGAGAAAAATAAAAATATCTTTTAAGAAAAGACAGAAAAAGAAAGAAAGAAAATAAAGAGAAAAAAGAGAAAGAGAGAAAGAAATGCAGAGAAAACGTGAAAAAAAAAGAAAGAAAAAACTAAAAATGAAAGGTGGAAAAAAGAAACGACCGAGAAAAAAAGAAAAAAAGGGGGAAAAAACAGAAGATAAAAGAAAAAGAAAAAGAAAAAGAGAGAAAGAAAGAACAAACGAAGAAAGAAAAAAAGAAGGGAAAAGGAAAATACAAACAGAAAAAGAAAGAAAAGAAAAAAGTTAAAAAAGGAAAGTTTAGGAAGGAAATAAAAAAAGAAAACGATGACAAAAAAAAACTAGAAAAAAACAGAGGAAAAAAAGAAAAAAGGAAAGAAGAATAATATGAGCAAAGAATGAAAAGAAAGAAAGGAAAAAGTTTGTTTTTGTTTAACGGCATATCAACCATTTTAGTTCATCAAATGCCGAGAACAATTATTTTTATAGACATTCTTTTGTAAACGCCTAGTTTTTTTTAATAACACAATTTGCGCTATTTAGCCCATATCTTTCCCTAGGGTACTAAAACATAGACGGAAAGAAAACAAGAGAAAAGCTAAAAAGCAAGGAAGAAAGAAAAAAAGAAGAAAAATGCATAAAATGAAGGAGAGAATAAGAAAAAGAAAAATAGAAAAAAATAAATAAAGAAAAAATAAAAAAATAAAGGAAGCAGAAAAAATAAATAAAAAGAAACAAAAAATAGAAATAAATAACAAAAAAGAAAAAAATGAATATTGAAAGAAAGAAATGAATAAAACGGTGTCAAAAAGAAAGAAAGAAAGAAAGAAAGGGAGGAAGGAAGGAAGGAAGGAAAAATGAAAGAAAGAAAGAAAGAAAGAAAGAAAAAAATGAAAGAAAGAAAAAATAAAAAAGAAAAAGAAAGAAGATAAATAAAACAAAACAATTCCAGAAAATTCTTGGACCCCGATTTTTTTTGTTCAAAATAACAACAAATAATCATGTCTGAATTTGTGTCTGGGTTCATCATTCAGCAGACGACATATTTTCAAAACAATCACGCGTCTTTTGCATGTGATTAAGACTTGTATTTAAATGGGTGTGCTAACAAATATTTCTATCAAGTGAGACCACAAATAAGAACAAATGTTCCCTTCGTTGTTTTTAATTTGTTTCTGTCGCAAACAATCAGTTCTCAAGAAAGTTTTGTTGGTCTGTCTGTCATTCAATAGCCTCATTCTATTTTCTTACAATAAATATTTGAAAACCACTTTTATAAAGGCTCTCCAGTAGAAAAAATGTCTTTATGCCAATGAAAGACATTTCCAGCATTTACTGTAAGCTGTGATACTGTATTTAATAAAACTTTATAGTGTTAAAAATTGTATTGTCTAAATGTTTAGTAATACAATTTACTATTAATTAGTTAATTTAACTTTCTATATAAACTTTACCAGGTCTTCAAGGTGACAATCTATATTTCTATATATTTCACAGTAAGTTTTTTAGCGGCTTGTAATTTACTAGAATACAAGCCCGGCCTTCTTCGTTAACCAGGACTTGCATTAATGCTTTTTTGCGGTCATTTTGATCTGGGTGAAATTAAGATATTAGAAAATGTCAATGCAATTTCAATAGATAATATTTATTAGATATAGTGAAATTATATAAAAACGACACAGCATCATTAGTGAAGATATTAAGTGAATAGAATCTATTGTAATTCCAATGAATAATGGAATTTAATTTTACCTCAGACTCCTTCATCTCTATTAAAAATATCCCCTCCCAAAACCTTTTTATTTCAGTTCAAATTTGGCACGCGAATATCTTGCTAATCAGGTTGTACATAGTCCTTTGTTAAGTTTCCTACAGAAATCTCAATGTTTTTTTACGTTCCTATTTGAACTTAGACCCTAATTCCAGTTAAAAAAACAAAAACAAAAAAACACAGGTTGCTGGACGCGCAAGCGTCTAGTGATTGGTAAAAGATCCTCGAATACTAATAATGTGCAAATTCCTAATTACATTTTTGTTTTTGTGTTCGTGTGTAGGTGGCTAAATAGGAACAACATGCCAATCGGAGAAATGGGAAGAATTCGCCTCGAAGGAAATAAATTGGTATTCGAAGACCCTGAGGAGATCGATACCGGAAATTATACGTGTATAATGAGTAATGTTGCAGGTGAAAAGAAACAGAATGTATGGGTTATGGTATCAGGTAAGTCAAGTTTTAGAGAATATTATATTTTAGACAGTTTGTCTGCCCAATGGATTTTTATATCAATTAGTAATTTTTATCAGTTTCTAGGCGTTTTTTAATACATTTGTATATTAATTTTTTAATACATTTGTATATTAATTTGTACATTAATATATTTGTGTACGTTCTGCAAAAGTGCTTTATCTCAATCAGATTCTGGACTTTTTAACAAAAACAAGTCTAAATTAAATCTTTTTCTACATGTTTTTGTAAAAAAAAGCTAAGTCTAACTTAAACTGTACATTTTTCAATAAAAAACGATGCATCTTGATACATTTCTGTGCTTTTTTAAGAAAATTTTTTTAAATCTAACTCAAACTCTGCATTTTTTAATAAAAAACGAGGCATCTGGATATATTTCTGCGCTTTTTGGTAAAAAAAAGTAAAGTCCAGCTTTAACTGAGTATTTTTTAATAAAAACGATACACCTTGATACATTTCTACGCTTTTTTGATAAAAAAGCTAAGTCTAACTCAAACTCTGCACTTTTTAGTAAAAGCGATAAGTCTAAGTCTAATTCTGCACCTTTTAACAAAAATGTTAACTTTAAATCAGTTTTCAAAAAATATTTTTGAGGTTTGTGTTTACAGTTTTCGCGTATAAAAGATCTTGGTATCTTTTTAAGGAAACCGGATTGGTTCTCCCAAAGGAAAGAGGTTCCCCTGGTGATGAATTTATATTATTTAAATCTAAGTAGAATCATTGTTAAATCTCAAGAATTCGAATGGGCAAGCCACACTTTTATATTTATTCTAAATATTTTAGACGAACAAATTTAAATGGCAGTAACACAAATGAATTATATTCCCTTTGACATTCAGGCATCCAGTTAGTTATATATTAAGTTGACTTAAAACCAAATAAATCCATTTGTTGACGTAATAAGTTTAAATGCCAATAAAGCTTTTTTTATTTGTATTCAGTTAAGGCAAGTTTCATTAAGCAGATTTTATCACAGCTTCATTTTATGCGAAGTAAATATCCGTATAAATTAATTTTTGAAAACATGAAAAAGAATTTTGTTTCTCTTTTAATTAAATTTTGAAATAACCGTCCGTGACATTACCACAAAAGGGATTGGAGAAGGGTTTATGCTTTTGAAAAAGGATCCCATAAAAATCTTATACCACTAAAAAAAACAAGCAGGATAATCGAGAGTCGTCCAGGATTAATTATTTTGAATAAACTGATTCTCATACTTAGGAAATAACTGCAAAAATTTCACCCAGATTAAGAAACTAGCAAGACACCAAAGAGTTGTCCAGGATTAATTATTTTGAATAAACCGATTCTCATACTTAGGAAATAACTGCAAAAATTTCAAGAAACTAGCAAGACACCAAAGAGTTGTCCAGGATTAATTATTTTCATCATTACTGAATTTCTTACTTGGGAAAAAACTTCCTTTAATAAGCCTATTTTTTGGTCACGTTTTTTTTAAATTATATAACAATGCCTAAATAGAATGTGGAGATTCATAACTTTCCCAAGGTTAATGGACTGAATTTTAACCGAACTGAACGATTTGGATTTGGTGAAAACAGTTTCTCGCCACGCTTTTAGTCTGACAACCGCACGGGCAAGAAAGTGACTGTCACTAAAGGTCGTCGATTCCGTCTTTTGACCTATATCAATTCACTTGTCTATTTATACATCGCATTAGAATTTAGCATTGGTGTTATATATCTATATAAGTTTCCGAGGCATTCAATGTCTAAATATGGCCAAGGCTTCTAGAACACACTGTACACACACAGTAACACACACGCACATAAACAGACACAGACACATACACACACACATACACGCACGCACGCGCCCAAAAACAGAGAGAGGGAGAGAGAGAGAGAGAGACTTATATATATATATATATATATATATATATATATATATATATATATATATA
>JAUZSX010334010.1:0-10890 GCA_034780655.1 Idiosepius hallami | reverse complement strand
TATTATTATAATAATAATATATTATTATTATTATAATATATTATTATTATTATATTTTTATTATAAATATCTACCATTATAATAATAATAGTATATATAATATATATTATTTACTTATTTATAATTATCATTATTATTATAATTATTACCACTGTTATAACTGCTGCTGCCAAAATATCGTCGGATCTGTTACCATTTGGATTAATTTCATTTTTTTTCTTGTTATATAATAAATTCTAGCTTTTATATCTCAGAATTTGGACCATTTCAAAATAACTCTACAAACCACATTTCATGTGCCTATAGACTAAAAAAGCAGGCAGTTTTCTTTTCCTAAAAATATTTTTAAAGATGGTGGACCGAAATTGATTTACCTTGTTAAGATTCTATTAAAAAAGAGTTTGTGTTATGTTTACGGATTTCTCGGATGGATAAGATTGCAGAGCCGCTCTCGCCCCCACCGCTACTTCTAACGGTTCTTAGAAAGCTTTATTTTTATTGTTTATTTTATTTTTCTAATATTTATTTATTATTTCTTCTGTTTATTTTTTTTTTAATTTAGTATTTATTTTTTTAGCAAAAACAATTGAATGTTTCTTCTTCTTCCTCAGATAATTTTCGATTTGAAAGATTGTTTTCTGTAAATAAAACCTGAAAGCATTTTCTTGTTCGAGTAGACAAGTCACTCTTGGGACGCTCTCAAAGATTATTGCATTGGAGATCCTGATAAATTGCATCTTGATTCAACTCGCTTCTTCAACACTATCAGCAGACAATAAAAATACATTATATAGTTATAGTTTTATATCTAGGTATGGGCAGCGAAGTTGGAGCATTGGTAAAAGCTAGGCCTCTGAAATCGTAGTACGCGAGTTCAAATCCCATTGAAAAACCATTGCATTCACCTTTAAAATGGCCTTGTTCTAAACTTGGTTGGTGTTGCTTACCAAGTAAATCTATTATATTTAGGTATGTTTCTCAAGTCTACTAAAAATACTGCTAAGCCTTGCGAGAGGAAGTTCGCAGAGTGGGGAAAACTAATGACATGTGTAAGAAGTGTACTGGAGTGAAACCAAGCGAGGTGTTGCACCATACAGTCGTTGACTGAAATTTTGTGGAATCTGCTAGGAATCAGAGGAGACTTGTCTCTCTGATTCCAGTCTTCAGTAAAAACCTCTAGTCACTGGGTGAAAAAGCACCTGGTAATTGGTGTGAGATCCCACAATAATTATAATGATGATGGTCTCTTTGTGCTCATTGGGATTTCCGACTTTTGTAATTCTAATGTTTTTTTTAAAGAAAAAAATTTTTAAATATTTTTAAATCCAAAAATTATTTTATTTAACTGCAGTTATATTAACACGGCAATGACCAATGTAGCCCCCCACCCTAACGCGCAATGGACCTTACGGGCTTCAGTTATTAGAGGTTGACTATTTAGTAGCAATTTACAAAGCTGAGTTCCCTCACCCTCTATTTTCTAAGGAATTTTTACAGTGCCAATCCTTGGAACCGTCAAAGTGCTAACCAGACGAGTTGCTTCAAGCAAAGCAGGTTGGAGACAACTGATTGATCACCCATCTTTCGCTTTCAGCATAATAAAAAATGACACGCCCAATCTTACATTTTTTTATATCGTTATAAGTTTTTTTAGGGCAGAATTAGCGAATTCGTGCAGAACGTATTATCGAACCCAAGGATGACTAAAAGGGAAAGGCTACTTGTTAAACCTTCATGACATTAAAGTAAATAAGCAATACAAAATTATATATCAATATCAGTGTAGCCCACAATGTCACTTTACAGTGACTTCAGGTGTACGTACTGAGCGACCTCGTCCATATCGAGTTCTATCATTTACAGAGGCTTGCGTCTACGTCACTAAGCTCATTATTGAAGGCCTACTAGGAAGATGAAATGGCACATATAAGATCTTTGCGTTACAACAATTGACTGTCTATTTTCAAAATAAAATTCAATTATCTTCACTTGTTGTTCTCTTGTAAAATTATTAATATAAAAAAATGTCCAAAAATTCTATTCTAAAATTCTGGAAAAAAAAGGACAAAAAATAGGTTAATAGAAAAGAGGTTATTTAATTTTTGAAATGTAATGTGACTTATGGGTTACCCGTTTAAAAAGTAAAGGTAAATTTGAGACTTATCTTCATTATATCTATTGTTGCTACCTTCTTGAAAATGAACTTTTCCTCAGATGATCGAAGATAGGAACCCTCGTATTCTAACCAAGAGATTTCAAAGGACAATGAATATAACAATTCATTTAGTTTAAAATCTTGAAATGCATTCTAATTATTGCTTTTAAGTGGAATTGAAACCCTCACCTTCAGATAATGTCGACTAAAATGTTGCCACAACAGTCTACTTGTTGTTGCTGGAAAAAGTATAAGATAAAATCCTCAATTTTCACAAAGCACAGATGCTGCACATTTTTAGAAATTTAATATGATAAAAAAATCTTCTTTAAAATATTATTGTTGGCAGTGAATATTGTTGCAGTGAATAAAAACGGTTTGTGATTGGTTGAGTTTTGAAACAACGCTAGCCAAGATTTCAGCATCCAAATTTTGTACTAATATTTAAAAAATAAGTTATTATAACCAAACTTTATTTGGCAAAATTTACAGATTTTCTTAGGATTTTGGGAACACTTAAAAAAATTACACCCACTTCATCTACAATGAGCTTTCTGGTGACAACACAGCTTAAATCCTTATGGTTGGGTATCTGAAAATCTCTTAATTCTTTAAAAGAAATAATTCTAATGCAATTCGAGTTTTCTTTTTGAATATTTGAGAAAGCTATTAAATGTTTTATTTCAATTTTTGGACGCACGAATATAACAAAAATCCCGGATTTTGTGCTGAAGATTCAACTCGATCCTCTATCTTTTTTCTTTGTTTTTAATTTTGTGTTGCTATATCTGACTCAGCATATCAATCAGAGAAGATGGGCCAGAATAATTGAGTAGGCGAATGTAATTTGGGATTAAATGATGGACTGTTATGTGAATGAAGAACGAAAAGCCAGTTTTTCTCATAAATTTGATTTATTGTCGTGAAGCCAAGTTGTCTCAAAGACAACCCATCCTTCATCTTGGATATCCCATGATACAACAGATTTCATAATTAATTATTTTGAGCAATGTCCAAGAAAATCTATTAACGGTTTATTTTGTCGTCAAACTCTTTGGAATACTGTTAAAATGTATGGGTCTACTCATGGATTATTTTACAATAAGTTTTAACTGATCAACTATTGCCTCAAGAAATAGAATTTCAGAAGATGAATTAAATCATTTACATACTTAAAAGGGTAGCGAGGTAGAGCATTGGTAAAAGCTCGGGCTCTAGAATCATTGTACACGAGTTCAAATCCCAGTCAAAACATTTACATCTGCCTTTAGCTGTCTCATGCAGATGGGGCTCGTTAATTCGGGAGAGTAGTTTATCTAGGTAAAGGGAAACACTGATTTCAAAAGCCAAAATAAGTTCATCCAGTTTAGGGGTTGAGCTTTGGACTAATGACTCTTTCTCGTAAAACAATTATGCTACAGACACAACAAAACAAATTTGCTGCCCAACGCACCACTAGGTGTAACGGTTTAAGAATAATACTTATGAAAGAACAATTTTATACCAAAATTGTTCAATAGATAAATGTACTTAGTGAAGAATATCCTATTAATAACTCTTTTAAATCAATATGATGTCAATCGTGTTCAATGTAGGAAAAACAAACGCTGCAATATAATAACAGTAAATTATAATGAACCATAATTTATGAGATGATGGACTCTCCCGTCGATTGCGGTGGAAGGGTCTCATCAAACCGAATATGGTTTTCAGACTGCCACACAAAGATTTGTGGTGAGGGCTTGTGTAGCACCAGCCCCTTTTTTTGTAACTGCCTATAGCACACAGTTGGAGCAATTTTTTGCCAGACACCACATTGACAATAGACTTTAAGTTTATACATAAGAGTTTTTTTCTTCTCCTAGATGCTGGTCTCAATAAAGACTAAGGTTGCATCTCTTCCACTGGTTTAATCACACCCCAGATGTTAACATGGGTATCTTCACACCCCATTGCAAGTTACAGTACCTGGAATTCCTAACTGGTCACCCGGAACAGGTTTGTCGTTGCTCAACTGATCTGTTTTTATAAAGTTTTTGATCGCATTATTTCATAAAATATAAACAGCAGACCTTAATACATAACATAGTACGGTGAAGTCGCATTGGAGATAACGGTTCCCGCCAGATCACTGAAGTTAAGCAACGTCGAGCCTGGTCAGTGGTTAGATGGGTGACCATTTAAGAATACCAGGCACTGTACCAAGCCAAGTAACAAACCTGCACGTGATGTCCCAGCTATACATTTCGAGAAAACCAATTGTTACACCACGCAGATCACAGTGCGATACGATATGATGAAAACATAACATGCTATAAGTCATTATAATATGTACCTTTTAGCCTGAGCCAATAGTATAATTTCCAGGAGTGTATTGGCATTATTTAGCTCTTTTTTCCTTCTAGGCTAAGCCAAAGTCATACTACAAAAAAGTATTGAGTGATATAGACCTTTATGCTCATAGCCTAACGAAAGGATATTCAAATGAGTTTGTTCGTATGTTTGCCTATTTTTTCCTTCCTAATTGTGGGTCACAAAATGAAAACTCTAGAATGGACAGACATTTTGGCCTCGGTCTATAGTACGATTGAGAGGCATATTGGTATATGTTTGCCTTTTCTTTCTTCCACTGTAACTGTAGGTTAAAAAAAGGCGGAATTCAGCCCATAGCCTATACTAACATATATATATATATTGTCGGTCACAAAATGAAAACTCTAAAATAGTACAGACATTTTGGCCTCAGTTTTTATTTTCCGATTGAGAGGCATATTGGTATATGTTTGCCTTTTCTTTCTTCCACTGTAACTGTAGGTTAAAAAAAAGGCGGAATTCAGCCCATAGCCTATACTAACATATTGAACGTATTGTTGATGTTGGTTTGCCTATTTTTTTTTTTCTTCCGCTTGAAGTCTAGGCCTCATGGTTAAAAATTCGAAGTTACATAGATCTTTGGACTTACAGCATAAAATACATTTTTCAGTATAGTAGTGGTATATGTTTTCCCATTTTTCTTCCATTCTAAGTGTAGAATGCCTATTCACTGTACAAAATGGACTTTAACTGAAATATACACGAATAAAAAGTTCACGAGGCGAACTTCCCACAAAGTATGAGGTTAATTTTTTTTTCTTTTTTTTCTTTTCAAAAGTTGAGATCTAATGACTTTAGGCTTGAGGCCAAAACAGGAAATAATTTCAATGGTCAAAGTCTTTCCTCTTAAGTTAACAAGTTATCAAGAGGAGACATTTTAAGGAGATGTTTCCGGTCTTCCTTCCTTAAAACTCGACGTAACTCTTCGACTATAAATAAACAGTCTCTCAAACCCTTTTTTACTTTAGAACAGCGAATAATTAACAAATCATTTTGGAGCGGTCGACGTGGCCCAGTGGATAGGCAGTCGAACTTCGGAATCGTTGTACGCGAGTTCGAATGCAAATCGTCCAGTCTACATTGAAATAAGAAAGGTATAAATCCCCATATTTCCACCAGCTATCGGTTTTATAATGCAACTTGTGTTATGAAAAAGAAACTATGTGTGTTTAAAACAATATTTATCAAAAGTAATTGTTCTATGCGCTAAAATGGCCTAAAAAGGTTTATATGCCGTTAAACACAAAACAAAAAAGCAAATCTTTTTTTTTGTTTCCTAAAAATCTAGAACATTCGATGCTTGATTGGTTTGTTTTACAAAGTTTTCTGTCTTTTATTTTTACTTTTGTTTTTATTTATTTATTTATTACTATTTTTCTTTCTTTCTTTATTTTTTTTCTTTCTTTCTTTCTTTATTTATTTTTGTAAATGTGTTTCTTTTGTCGAAAAGTTGTTTTGAATAAAACTAGGTGCACTACGTATTTGATCAATTGCTGGAGGGAATAAAGAGGATTCATACTTTTCCCGAGGATACTACCCCGAATGTGAACGTAACGAAATGACTGGGATAAGGGCTTACGTTTTACGATTCAAAAGTCCTAGTTTTAATACACTGTCCCAAAAGAGTTTTTTCATTCGGATAATGATCATGAAGTATCTTGAAAATCATAGTTTTTTAGTTCAGATCTCAATTTTATTACTTTCTTGATTTTCAGCGATTTTCTTTCCCCGATTGTGATACATAGAGATAATCCTGGGCTCAATCACCGTATATATATTATATTTTAAATCAGATAGGTCTCTTTTCCTTTCTTTCTTTCTTTCTTTCTTTTTTGTTTGCTTGTTTTCTTTCTCGCTTTTTTAAAATCTATTTTTCTTTTTCTAGAGCATCCCGTCTACGTTGACATGTCGACTAATACCTTATGAAAAGGTGTGAATCGCCTACTTCCCTTCCAGCTATGCATTAAATAGTGTAATTTGTGTTATTAAAAATAACTATGTGTGTATAAAGTAATATTTATCAAAAGTAATATAGGCATTAAAATCACCAAAAAAACGCATATGTTGTTAAAACACAAAACAAACAAACGAACTTTTTCTAGAGAATATTCCCAAACTGTATACCTATCAAAAATACGGGTTGTCAAAATAATTTGATAAATCTTACCTTTTCATATTACATTCTTCTTTCTTTTACATATAATTCATTTAAAAACTAAATTTTATGAATTAATTAACAAAACGAATTAATTTAATTCAATCTGTATGCCTGCTAAATATTTTTAGTTTAAAAGTTTTATATTTTTAGTTATAAAATAAAGTTTTAAATGAATTATATGAAAAAATGAACTAGTTAAAAGAATTTATAGTTTATAGAATACTTCTATTTAAATAAATTTCTTTAACTAGTTCATTTTTTTTTCATATAATTCATTTAAAACTTAATTTTATACATTAACAAAACGAACCATTTCAAATATTTATTCTACTCAGTTATTGAAAATCTAATTTATATGAATGGGTTTTAACGAGTAATAAAAGAAGTTTTTTTCAGCCCTATCGGTTCAGTCGGTAGAGCATCAGAATATAAAGCTAAGAACAATGAAGATAATCTAACAGTTTTGGTTAATAGTCTCGATACGAGATGCATGTTTAAGCCTTTAATTTTCACAGTGTGACATGATAAACAGGGCCCCACACACCCCGCAATTGCGGGGGGCGCAAGCTCCCTAGGGCTGCAAGGCTCTTTGGCTTCACAGATCTCTACTAATTAAAAAATGACCAAATTAAAAAATCAAAATCAATGTCACACTAGAAATATACATCCATCAATCCATCTCTCTTTCCTTCTATATATATGTTTGTATATGTATGTATATATATATGGTCTTAGATCGAAGGCTCCAGTATGTTAGGGGTGGGGACAACTTATCTTTTTAGGGGAAAGGAAGCTCCAAGACGATTTCTGTGACTGGGCTGCAAGGTGGCTATGCACGGCACTGAAGATAAATAGGAATAAATAAACACATGACTGTCTTTATTAAAATAGTATTTTGTTTTTCTTTCTTATTTTTCTCTTCTTGTCCGTTCATATTTACAAGATAAATCTTCCATTATATTCAGCTAAATAAATCGCCAAAAGTGAGCGATATTTCAAAATAATCATCATGTCTCTCTTGTAGCATTGGTACTGAGACAAGGCGTTGGTTTTATTTCTATCCTTCACAAGCGACCGGTCAGCAACTGGCCACTCCCAGGTTTTTCCCCACATGTAAAAGGTCATTTGTATTTCACACATTTGTGACAAGTTGCAATAGAACAGGTCTATCAATTTGGTTTTCATTTCTCTGTCCGTTTCTTGTGTGTAGATATCTTCCAGAAAGACAGCCACCCTCGAAAGATGGGAATAGTGATTGATCAATATACGGGCAAGGTTCATCTGGAAAGCACAAACAAAAAAATATCTTGTCATTTATTAATTATTATTTATTCTAAATCTTATACTCATCATTATTTTGTAGACACGTTTCTTTATTTGCTGGATTTTTTCAGGTGATCTTTGATTATTGATATTTTGTACGAGATACCGGTTCTCGTCAGATCACTTAAGTTAAGCAATTATTACTTATGAATAATTGTCATTCCCTATATAACCATACTTAGAAAAATTATGATTTGTATCCATTATATATAAAGAATATATTGATTAGTATCTGTTATTATTTATTCGTACGGTCAAGTCTCGTTGAAGACACCCGTTCCCGCAAGATCACCGAAGTCAAGCAACGTCGAGTCTGGTCAGTGGTTAGACGGGTGGGCATTTAAGAATACAAGGTACTGCACCAAGACAAGTAACAAACCTTCACGCGATACCCCTGCTACTCCTTTCGAGGAAACCAATTGTGCCCAACAAAAAACATATCTACCCTTGTTTAACATAGTGACCCAAGAATGTTTTATTAACTAATCAGGGTTGTAAATTAAAAATTTGTCATAAAGATTGTTTCCAGGTAGTACTAAAGTAGTTTGAAAGCTACTTAATACTTAAAAAAAAGGCTTATGTAGCAGAGAATAAAGAAAAAATCTTTGTTGCTATTCTAGAAATGAAATTTTGACTAAAACAAATATCGGAAGCGTCCAGCAGTTTTGGAGTTGATAAGAATTCATGAAAAGCAGGTCAAAGTTCAGGGTGATAACGCTAAATCAGTGGTTTTTCAAAGTGGGCGGTACCGCCCCCACCCTGGGGGCAGTATGAACTTTCGGGGGGGGGCGATAGGAAGAAAGTAGTCATATGAAAGGGGCCTTAGAGCAATTACAGTAAAATGTGATGTTGGTAAATAGACTGGAGAAACAGGACGATTTAATTAAACATTCCCCAGTTGCTGCAACTAAAAGTAAGTGCCTCTATAGTTCCCCCATTTATTCTCCTAGATGTACCGTCGTTAAGGTGTTTGTTGGAAGAGTGGGACGCTGGTATTTTCGTCTAGCGGCGAAGGAGGAGCTGGCAAAAAAGTTTGAAACCACTGCCCCAATGGGAGAAATACAGAATATAAATTTCGGTGCACTCAATATAAAACTTATCGCCACAAATATACGGGGTGACGCACTTAATATACAGGATGATGCCAAATATAAAGGGTACCATACCTAATGTACCGGTCGAGGTAACTAATGTACAAGGCTAAGTACCTAACGTACAGAATGACGTGCCTCATGTACAGTATGACGTACCTAAGGTACAGGGTGACACACCTAATTTACAGGATGACGTACCTATTGTACAGGGTGACATATTTAGTGTACAGGATGACATACCTAATGAACAGTGTTACGTAGCTAAAGTATAGGATGGTGCCTAATATAGAGGGCGACGCACTTAATGTACAGGGTGACGTAGCTTATATACATGGGAATGTACATGGGGATATACAGTCTTACATACCAAATATACGGGCTGACGGGCTGAAATTACGAAATGACTATCTAATGTACAGGATAATATACCTAATGTACATTATCGTATACTAAATGCAAAGAATGACTACATGGTGTATTGGCAGTTGTACTTAATTCAAAGAGTGTTGTACGTAATGTACAGTGTGATGCACTTAATTTGCAGCGTAAAGTTCTGAATACATATGGTAATGCACTTAATACAAACGGTGATGCATCTAATATGCAAGGCGTTGGATTACTATAAAGGGCTGTGCATTTAATGTAAAGAGTGGTTCCATAAATATACTGGTTGGTATACCTGTGACGCTTGTGGTAACATTTCAATTATCTATCGATAGAAAAGAACAATGTTAAAGTTTTAAAACCAGTATGTTATGTCCACCACTATCTGCGATGTTAATAATCATTTGGGTCTTCCGTATTCTCAAATGAATTTGGAATAAATGATTATGCGATTAATAGTATAACTTCCCAGACACAATTGGGTATACCTGCTAACGTGTAAGAACGATTCAAATACAACTCTGTTATTGTTAGCAAGTATTAGGTAATACTTAGCGTAATCATTGGGTTTGGAAGAAGTAGTTTGTTTAAAAAAGTAATGCCCCCTATCAGATTATTGCGCCCGATCGGATCAGAGGGGATTGCAAATTTTATTGCTATAGTAACAGAATCAAGCATTCAATACTTGAGATTTCATCTCTCTGTTGCAGACATTGACTGTGTGAGGTTCTAAGGAAGCATCCCCTGTCATTGATGTGTGTCAAAGGCAAAGATGCATAAAAGAGTTCTTTCATAAAGAAAAACAACTTAAACTGACGAACATTCAGCGGCAGTGAAGTAGCCTCTCCAGGGTCAAAGATTTTTGGGAGTCTCTGATTCTGTCCATTTCTGATTTCCCCCTCTCACCCTTGCTGGTGGAAATCCAAAAGAAAGCAGAGCAGTACGTTTGGCACCAGATTGGCTGCAAGAGCTACCAAAACGACCAGTGTACAGTTTTGGATCGACATAGGGACTCCAACTCCGGATTTTCTTTCACGGTTTACTCACGTTTCTATATATAACCAACTTTAATATATATTTATAGAAAATAGCTTACATTACTCTCTTTTATAGATGTTATTATAAATCAAAAACATTTATCAACCTAAGAAAATTAGTTGTGTCCTTAGGTATAAAAATTTAATCATTTTTTAAATTCTTACTTACTTTTGCTTGAGTTTCTCTTGTCGCTGGAATAGGAAACCCTTCTACATGTTTCTTTTGTAAATACCTGATGATTTCTGGATCTCCAAGTTTTAACTTCTAGAAAATAGATCAAATAGATTGATAGACACAATGATAGATAAAAAGATATATATATATATATATATATATATATATATATATATATATATATATAGATA
>JAUZSX010333999.1:0-10890 GCA_034780655.1 Idiosepius hallami | reverse complement strand
CGTAGTGTTTAGTCTTTGGGGAGCATGTATTATTTCAAAACACATTTTTAACACGAATATCTAATCTCCACTAGTGCTATAAAATGTTTTTTAACCAATAAGAAATTTATTTGATGATGAACGAACAGAATTGGAAAAAGTTGTTTTATTCTAGGTTTTAAGAACGCGAGAATGTTTTATGTAAAGATTCTTTTAATCTAAATTTCCTGTTGAAAGTCTGAGAGAGATGCCGACAGATTAACATTTTTTTTAAATTACTAAAATAAACCTAAAATATATTTTCAGACGAATATCTTTTGCAAGACGTTTTTGTGCGAAATTAAAATGTTTTTTTTTTTTAAATCATTAATCCCGCACTTAACAACATTAACAACAAACGCTATAAAAACTTCTTAGAATAATCAAGAAAAAAAAAAACTTAAGAAGAAAAAGAAGAGGTTTGGAACCGATTATTTTTAAAAACTTGATTATGTTATTTAAAATAATAACACAATCAAAGACAACAATTTCTTTTCAAAGTTTAAACTTTTTTTCATCCTTTCTTCTTCCATAATATAAAATATAACTTTCGCGATATTGTGAGGAGGCGAAAAAAAAATGGAAACCCTAATCATAACCATCTCTAGGGGTACGTACAAACAACTACACCTACCTTAGGTCCTCCTCCTACGTCTACCTCTCTGAACAATTATATTATTTAGAAGCAGAGAGGACCCCCCATCAATGCATATCCCCAGTGAGAAGCAAACCAGATTCACTTGTAAACCTCTCGGTAGTTTGTCGGTCGGTCAGTCGTTTGTTGGTTTTTTTTTTTTTGCTTGTAGGGAAAAATAAGTTATGACGAGACAGGGCGAGCTAACTCCTCCATAATATGCGACCGCGTAGCTATGTGTGATCTATCTATCATTGTTTGAAAACATATATTGGTCAAGGACTTTTTTAAAGATAACTCGGTAAAGGTGTTGTTGTCTGTTGTTTATGTTGAGAAGAAGTGTTTACAACTGTAAAAAAGATAAGCGATCTCTTTCTTTGCATTATTATTACTTTGCTTGGGCTGTGAGAGGCGAGGAGAGCTTGTTTAAAATCTTGCTTTTTGTGTTGGTTGTTGCAATATAAACAATTGCAATTGCAACAACACAACTGCAAAAGCTTGCAACCGACAAGTAGTATTTTTTTCACTTATTCCACTCATATGTTGTTGTTGTGGTTGTACAATACTGCTCCTCAACAGAAGAGGGAGAATAAGGAGGAGGAAAGAAAGAAAAAAAAGAGTCTAGATAATAAAAGGGGGTAGCGAATTATAATCAAGAAGAATAACTCCTTTTTCTTCTTCTTCTTCTTGAGGTTCTTCCTCCAATTTATCTTTCTCTCCACCCTCTCTGTCTCTCTCTCTCTGCCTCTCTTTCTCTTTCATTTAAAATATTTCGTGCTTGTTGTCATCCTGCTGGTTAGTGTGGATGCGCAATAATCGCCTCTATAGCCAACCCCAACTCCCTTGCTTTCGGCCTCCTCGGTGGTGGTGGCGGGTGCGAAAGTCATTTGGTTAAAAGTCACTGATACAAGAGAAAAAAAAAAGCAACCAGTATTAAGAAAGAAAGCCAAAAGCAGTTAGTTCCTCTTATTCTTTGGTCCGGTCCTCTCCTCCCCCCTCGCACGATTATTCTTCCATTTTTCCCAGTCGAGTCGACGAGTCGTCCTTAATCATTTAGGACTCTAACTTAGAAAAACTGCCAGCTAGTCACTGAGATGCGTTCTATTAGACGACTATATTAAGGGTGGAATTATTGGAGTGTCTCTTTTTTATACCTTAGATCACCAGGGCCGATATATCGACTCTTTAGGGTTAAAGAGTTAAATCTCATATTATCCAGTGAATAATGTATCAATATCTACTACTTTCTTCAAAAATAAAAATCATCGGTTCTTCTTCTTGCTAATGATGCTGGCTGTTGTTGCAACTGCAATTTGCACCAAGAAGTTGCAGAGAAAATAATTTGTGACCATGGCAATTAAGACGATGATGATGATAACATTAACAACAACAATGACCCCTTAGATTTTACAAAATATAACTAACTTATTTGTTGATCTTAAGATCTGATTACCAAAGCGCAAGATTAGAACAATTTTAGTTTTTTTGATGTTTCCAAAATACTTAAGTTCGTGTACGTGGAAAGAACGAGTTTTGTTACCGCTTTGGTGCAAAAACGAAAAACAGAAGACGTGGTTAGATTCTATTATTTATTTAACAAGAAAACAACTTTACCATCATCACCATTCGATCATCAATAATAATCGGTCTATTATTATTCAACCTGCTCTCAATCAATCAACCAATCAAGAAGTTACGACGACGACCATGCGCCTAACTCGAACTTTGTTTACATATGCTCGCCGTATGGCCGAGCACAAGCAAAGAAGGACTAAAAAAATTAGTCATTTCGACCCAAGTTTTGAAAAGTATGCCTCGTTCAACCCTTCACCTCTTTCATTAGCCAAATTCATGGAATTTGGAGGTAAATATCTTTTTTTCATTTTAATGTATTTTTCGCTTTTTTTTTTTTTTAACTTATCAATCTCTACGGGTTACTTAAACTCTTTCTTGGTTCAAATTTTCTGATAAATTTCGCTTAAACTGTGCACATTTTTGTCTATTTTTTTTTGTTTATTTTATTTATTTACCCCTCCCTTTCTACGCAAAGGTTTATAAAAAAAAGTCGCTTACACTGGCCGAAATTAAAAACATCATTTAATTTGAATGGAAACATTTAAAAAAAAAATTTAGAACTTTTTTCAACTGATTTTAAAGTTCTTTTTTCCGCCTAAAATAATCTTATTTATATCTTACATTGATTCTTCTTCTTTAAGCCCTAAAGAGCCGATACCAACGAACCCTTGCGACTTAGGGCAAAAGAAACACATACACGCGCACGCGGCACACCCACCCACACTGCAAACCGATATTATGTCCTGGTCTTTGGATCCTGACTGAGCAAAATTACCAACTAGTTAGTCACTCAGAGCCGTTTAAGGACCATATTTTGGTAATGTCGGCGTGTCTTTTTGCTTTAGGTTTAACGCCGGTATTGATATATTTTAGTGTTGACTAAAGTCGGGGTTGTTTGTTGTATGTGTGTGTTTGGTTACTGTGGGTGAGGGTGTGCTGGCTGGCTTGTGGTTTTTTTCGCCCGATGAAGTGCGAATGCGAAGTGGACAAAAAGTAAAGCAAGTGCGTTTGCGTTTCTGTTGGTGAATGAAAAAAAAAATGCTTCGTGGAACAGTATCGGCAGTTTTTTTTTTAATTTTTTTTTTTTATTTAAGATATATTTAAAAATAAGATTATTCAACGATTAACTCAGAATAAAAATTATTTTTAAACTCAAAACTACCTTAATTTTTTATCCTTCTTTTTAAAGTCAAGTCCAAAAAGGAAAACTTTTTCTTTAATTCCCAAGAAATGTCCTTAAAGTACAAGTAACACTACACAAAACAGTAAACACAGACAGGAGGCACAAATTAAAACTGTCTTAGAAGAGTTATATGTGTGTAGGAAAAGTCTGTATTTTATTGTCATTCTGTGTAGAGGATGTAGGAACTGTTAGTGTTGTTTGTTTACAGACGGTAACAGTCGTCTTCATGACACGACAGACAGTTACACGGTGCGGTGCTCTAAGTACACATAGTATAGTGTGGTGTGTCCAGTGAGTGTGTATGTGTCCTCCTGTGTCCGTGATCTTTTTCCCCCCCTTGATTTAATTATTTTCTAGATCTATGGGCCAAAAAGCAAATTTTAACAATTTCAGGTTTTACTAAAATTTATAATAATTTCTTTAACCCTCATCGTAAAAAAGTAGTTTAGTTTAATAATGATTGTCGTGGCAGCAGAGTCTCTCTTTAAAAATCTACCAAAAATCAGATAAAAAATTAATCAATATGAAATTTTTTACCGATTATTAAGTGAAGAAAGAAAGAAAACTTTAATCGATATATAAATAATAGTTTTTAAGGTCAATCAATACCTGATGTTTTCGATACTAAATTACTTTACTTTTATTATAACGATTTTACAACGCTAAACTAGAAGATTACCCAAGTAACTCAACTCATAGCGATCTTTTTAGTTACTTTTCTCTCTTTCAACACGTGAGAAAAATATCTGAGATTATTGAGTGACTTGTGACTCGATTGATTAAATAAAAAGTCTTATTTGTTTTGTTTACTTAATTTTTTTTTTCTTTTTCTATTCCCCCCTTTCTTTATCTGACCTTGATTTTAGCGGATTTTTGTTTGTTTTTCAACCGGAATAATCATTATTATCCTACGTCACAGGTGAGAACTAAAAGTGCGGCGAAAGTGCGCATCAGCCACAGAATAATCAAAATTTTAGGCGTGAAATCACACAGAAAGATACTAACACGTTCTATTGAAATCCTTAAGGGCACATAGAACACATACAAGTGGGATCGGATACTTTAGTTTCGTAAAATCCAGCCCAAAAAGAGCGAGTTAATAATAAAATAGCTACTGGTTATTGGTTATGCTACTGTTCTGCTATGTTGTGTGGAGGAGGGGTTGTTAGTGTGTATGTGTTTGTGTGTGACACGACACACTGACATAGTGCGTCTGCGTCTGTGATTTATTCGGTAAATATATAGTATGGTGTGAAATATTACTCTAGAAAAAAAAAATTTGTTTTGAATGGAATTTTTTAATGAAGCTTATGAATCTACCAAAAATATACCCTTACCCTAACACCAACCCTAAACACTTTACCTACTAATTTGCTGCAAATCAAGTCTAACACCGACCCTTAGAATCCTTCCCTTTGGAAAAACATTAAGATATCCTAAACAAATAATTTCCAACGTTTGTTGTGGTTTACAGACAGGATGAACTGACTGGTCCTCCTGCTCCTGGTCCAGTATTCAGTCAAGTCGAGTAGTACTATTACTGACTTAATTAGTAAAACAAAAACCAAAAATATTGAGTGTAAAAGTAGGTTTGATTATTCTCAGGGGATTATTACCTTAGTCTGGGGGGGGATATAACTCACTTGGACTTTAATTAACAAACAAAACCATGTTTAGGAGCCCCTAAGCTACACTCTGAGCCCTCTAAAGTTACATTCTCTTTAGGTGCAAGGGCAACGCCACTCCCCCCCCGGACTACGTGTACTCATGAGCACCGAAATGTTGCAGGTGCCATTATTACGTCATTAAAATTATCTAACATTAACAAAAACAATTTACTTCATTCTTCTTTTTCTTTTTTTGCTGCCACGCCACACTCGTAAATGCTTGTTTAGCTTGCTCTCTTTGTCTCTTCTTTTGTTCTTGTAAAGTCAAGGTTATTATATTTTTCTAAAGATTAGATTGTCCCAAAAGTTCGTAAAAACTTTGAAATTTTCCTCGGCAAGTAATAACAGAAACAAGAAAAATTATTCCTCAAAATAAAGACCATCATTTTCCAAGACTTTTATGCCATTAGTCAACAAGCTTTTGAATTTGGTGGAGATATCTTTTAGCCGGCTTCAAATCAAAGAATTCATGACACGCTTCCTTGAACATTTAGAACAACCTAATATTTTATCCGTAAAAAAGAAAAGTATTGTTTCACTTAAGTCATTTTTTTTTCAAATTTTCTTGTTTGTTTTCTCAGGAATATTTGTAAGAACTTAAAGAACAATCAATAGAAATTGATAAGATTATTTTTAGTTGAAATGAAACTTTAAAATCAATTTAGAAAAATTCTAGAAATCAGAAACATCTTTTTTTTTTTAGTTATTTCCATATTTTTTCAAAATATTTCGATTTCTTTATGGAATAACTAATGAGTTTATAAATTAATTACAGTCCTTGATAAAATTTCAGTCCTTGATAAAACTATCTATCTATTCAATCATTTTAGCATTTTTCCGAACATTGATTTTTAAATGGATCATATTTTTTTTAAGTAGTGTAGAAGTTGTAATTTTATTCCAAATCTGATTTTTATTACATTTTATTCTTGCTGTAAACCAAGTTGATTTAATTCTAGAGTCTTAAAAACAACTTTCAATTTTTCTTTTATTTAAATTAAATAGAATTAAAAATGAATTAGTCTTATAAGAATTATCAATTTTTCTTTTATTTAGATTAAATAGAATTAAAAATGAATTAGTCTTATAAGAATTATCAATTTTTCTTTTATTTAAATTAAATAGAATTAAAAATGAATTAGTCCTATAAGAATTATCAATTTTTCTTTTATTTAAATTAAATAGAATTAAAAATGAATTAGTCTTATAAGAATGATCAATTTTTCTTTTATTTAAATTAAATAGAATTAACAAATGGATTAAAACCATTGCCCCCCCCACACACACACACTGGCTAGAAATTGAGAGTTATGAAATAAACACATTTTGTGAGAAATTCAGGATATCTTCAATAACTATAGTAAATTATGTGTAGAAATATTGATATTGGACAAAAATTAATAAAAAGTCTTTTATGTTCTTTAAGCCATAGTAAACTTATATTCTAAAAACAAAACAAAAAAACCCAAAAAGTCTTAAATGGTAAAGTAAATTCTATGGCCAGCAAGATAAAGATTAAAATACATAGAAAAGAAGAAGTTTATTTGTGTTTTATAGCATATCAACCTTTTCAGGTCATTTTAATTCCAAGAACAATCATTGTATACTCACATAGTTTTTTTGTTTTTTTTAATAACACAATGTTCGCTATTTAACCCATAGCTGGAGGGAATGTGGAGATTCATACCTTTCCAAGAGTATTAGTCCAATTATGAACGCAAATGAAATGACTGGGTTTTAAAGTCGCTTACTATGATTCCGAAGTTCGACTGTCTACCCACTGAGCCAAGTGGACCTCCCCACGATTCCGAAGTCCAACTGCCTACCCACCAGGCTAAGTGGACTTCCTTAAAAAGAAATAGAAAATGAAATGGTTGTATTTAAGTTAACAAAATCTCTTTATAAATAACAGTGAATATCATTAATATTTTAAACTACCAATAAAACGGTTACATAAGGACAAAAAATTATCCCTAATAAAGTCCACCCCCAACCTCACTCATTTATTGATAAGAGCTAATCCAGTTGATATGCTAAACCAATCTTTGTGATATAAGAGACCAAGCTCTTAAATGTTTTTGTTGTGGTGATCACCATCTCAAGGACATGATATTCAAATCTTAGATAGCATGTACAACTTTTATTTACTGGTTATGTAATAAAATGTACTTATGAGTTGTTTTTGTAATGTAAGAAAATAACATTTAAAATATGTCATATTATTATGATCCACCCTTTATATCTATTTAAGTCTTACATAACCTGTAAAACTCATGTGTACCAGTTTTGCAATAAGTATGCTTTGTATTCTGTGTTTTTATATTATGAGAAAAAAAAGCATTTAAATTATGTCTCATTATTATAGTCCACCCTGTATCATCTAAGAAAAAAACATTTAAATTGGGTCCCACCATTATGGTCCACTCTGTGTAATCTATTCAAATCTTATATACCATGTAAAACTTTTATGTATCAGTTATGCAATAAAATGTACTTATGAGTTGTTTTTGTAATGTAAGAAAATAACATTTAAAATATGTCCCATTATTATGGTCCACCCTTTATATCTATTTAAGTCTTAATATGTAAAACTCATGTGTATTAGTTATGCAACAGATATGCTTTATACTCTATGTTGTTTTTATATTTTGAGAAAAAGCAGGGCAATATTTCTAGTAATGATTTATAGTTGGCATAATCAATGCAATGACAGATTAATCATTGCTTTGTTGTGGCCTGAAGGATTCAAAATTCTGGTTGAAAAGCTGAAAACAAATGTATTTCAAAATTTGACATTTCTGAGTCAAGATTGAGGTTAAATGTCACCAAAGCAAATAAAATATCAATTGTACCAAACATGATTGGGTCAATTAATCACAATACACAATAGAAGTTTGTGTTTTGTTTTGCGTAATTCCAAGAACTTAAACAATCAAGCAAGGTCAGATGAACCTAAAATGGAACCATAGAGACCAGAAAACAAATAAAAAAATCAGTGAGGAATTTTCCAAATATCATCATATAATCTGATTTCAAGTTTCTAGGCTAAAAATTGGCAAAATTAGTTTTGTAGTGACCTTTTTTTTTTTTTTAGATTGACAAGATCACTTTACTAAAAGTATTGTTTGGGTGATAAGGACTTGATACTAAGGTAGTTAAGGAAGCCCATTATAAAACAAAGCAGAACTGTCCATTATCTTCATAAAATGGAAAACGCTCTTCAAAATGTCAATTCAAATTGTAATACTTGAAATGTAGGTTGCCATTGTGCTATGCAAATTTTGCTGATCTGAATGCTTTGATGCTCACTTTCCCTTTTGTTTTGATTTGTATTATTCGAAATTTGAAATTTTTACTCCTTAGCAGCTATTTTTTTGGGGGTGGAGCTTAAAACCAATTATACATTGTTTCCAAGGTCTGAAGGCCTTATATATGAAATTTCAAGTCTTGAGACCCATAATTGGCAAAATAGTTTGGTAAGGACTCAAATAGATTCTTACTTCTATAGGTATACAGATTAAATTAGTTTTTGTTACTCAATATGCCAATGCCTGACCCCCTCCCATCCTTATTTGTTTTAGATGCAAGATATAATTTACTTTTGAACAACTTAATGAATGTTTGTAGTATATTGGTCAAGATTATAAATATTAAATTTACCTGGCACACCTCCTTCCAAGAAAATGAATGCCTCCACCAAATAACCGTCTCCACCTCCCCAAATGCTTGACATACCAAAAAGTACTTTCTACTATAACAGGGTTTCCCAACCTTTTTCGGCAAACGCCCCTCCCCAGAACACTTGGATACCTACTACCGCCCCCTTCCTTCATGCATCTTTTCATAATAATGTTAGTAGTAGTGGTAGTACATAAATAAAGTGAAACTAAATAATTGAATATTCATATAGTTTATTCAACAAAATTCTACACTGTCGATCGAATAAGAACAATAACAGCTATAAATCAAGTAGGTCAATTAATATATCATACCATTGCATACACTTCACTGCAGTGTAACCAAATTTCATTCATAACTTGTTTTTTTTTTAATTATTTTCACTTCATCACATTGTAATTCAATGATAGTTTCTTTCAAATAAACTTTTTGTTCTATTTTACACATAATGTTACTAGAAGCTCTCAGTCTTTCACCACCCTCCTAAAATATCTCAAGGACCGCCTAAATTTTGCCACCTGAAGTCTCGTAACGCCCCCCTGGTGGGTGGTACGGATCATTTTTGGAAATCCCGTATTAGACTGTCACAATTGCACATACATCTGAAAAAACTTCTGCAATACTAAAAACACCAAGGAACAAGTCTCCAAAAAACAAAGCCAAATGCAATCATAGCTTTCTTGAAAAACATTAAATCTATACAATGAAATATGGTCCTAACATAAACTACCTTGACAAAAAGAATAATCTCAAGAATTCCACCTAACTGGACAAATAATGCCAAAAACGTTTCGATTTTAATAAACAAGGGGTTGACCTGCCATAAAACCCGAACAAAACAAAACCAAAAATTAAAAAATTAAAAATTCATACCAAATATTAGATCTGAATCTGGGTCGGTCGACGTCGCCCAGTGGATAGGCAATAGGACTTTGGAACTGTAGTATGCGGGTTCAAATCCAAGTTGTTCTGTCTATGTTGACATGTCAACTAATACTCTTGGGGAAAGGTATGAATCTTCAACTTCCCTCCAGCTTTGGGTTAAATAGTGCAACTTGCGTTATTAAAAAAACTATCAATTATCATTGATTATAACGTTTATCAAAAGTAATTGTTCTCGGCATTAAAATGACCTAAAAGGGTTGATATGCTGTTAAACAGAAAACAAGCAAGCAAGATCTGAATCTTCATTTTTTTTTTTTTTTTAGTATTTGGCATGAAAGATTTTTCAATAAAAAATAATATACTAAAAAATTCTTGATTTTTGTCAGATTTAGCATAAATATTGATATGAGAACCAAACTATTTTAGTTTTGGTCATTTCATTTAAATGGAATGGATTATAAACCTAAAATTATTAATTATTTAAAAGATTTTTTTTTTGTTAAGTATCAGTTTTATGGACACATCCTTCTGGAAACCAAAAATTATGATGTCTTTGAAGTTGATTCCTCAAATAAATACAAAGTTTAGGAAAAAATATTGTGTGGGGTAATTGTTCCATTTTAATAGAATAAAAGAAGGTTAGTGTAAGCGGTAGTAGTGACAATATAAACCCTTTTTTCAAATATTTTTCAATGCATTTCTGTAGGTTTTCTATGAGTTATTATCTATTTATTAAAAAAACAGGGTTTTGGGCTGTGGAATGAATTTCCATAGTTTCCATATTTTTATGGGAATCATTGATCTAACTTAATAATTGATCAAATTTCAGCCCTGGAATGATTTTAGATACTTTTTAGATAAATTCTGGAGGGAATAATTGATGATCCAACATAAAAATAATTTAATATCCGACATTGTTGTGATATTTTTGGTTTAAAGATAAATAGGGTATGATCACGTATAGTCTAGTCGCGTTGGAGACACAAGTTCCCATCAGGTCACCAAAGTTAAATTATATGGAGCCTGGTTAGTACTTAGATGGGTGAATACCAGGTATAGGGACCCCAATTTTCAGGCAGAATAACAGCCAGAATCACAGAATTTTTGAAACGGAATTCTGTTTTTTTAGTGTAATCATTTTCCATGTTAAATTAATCATTCATTAATTTTCTTTTCTTTTTTCCTTAAATACACCAGGTTTGTAAATATCATAATAAATAAAATAATGTGACCCTGTAATATTTCTAAAA
>JAUZSX010333988.1:0-10890 GCA_034780655.1 Idiosepius hallami | reverse complement strand
TATAAACACATAAACACACACATACCAACCATCAACTTATCAACTATTCACATTCTATTATCATTGCATTTTGACTATATGCATAGGCAACATTTTCTTTTTAGATTTATATATATATATATATTTATTTATTTATATATCATATATTTAAATTTACTACTGAGAATGCATCTAATACGTCATTGTAACGTCATTTTTAGCAATACATTTAAGTTTTCTCAACATGAAGTAAAATTTCATTAAGAGTAAAATTATAAACCATTAAAATTCACTAGAAGTATTGCCTGGCACTGGAGATTAGCCAATATTTTTTTTTCAAAAACGCTTTGTGTTTGAAAATGAATTATTTTTTCTTGATTTTCAAAACCACTTCTCTGTTATTTATTTACTTGTTTATTTTTAATTCAAAAACAATTCTTCATATCTTCTCAGTGTTCAAAAAGAAAAATCTTTTAAGCAAGAATCACCACTTCTAGAATGCTGAAAAGATTTATGCGGTCAAGTTGCATTGGAGACACCTGTTCCCATCAAATGACCAAAGTTAAGCAACGTCAAGCCTGGCCAGTAGTAAGATGGGTGACCATTTAAGAATACCAGTGTTCACAGTTCAATTTTATATTTTCTTCTGGAAATATAGTGCCTACTTAATCTAGCCACGCGCATGCCCATAAATTCAAAACCGGATGTAAAACCCGTTTAAACGCAACAATTAGAATTTTAATAGTATAACAGATTGAATCATAGATAGATTTTTTTCATTGTTACTAAGGCAATAGACACCCGTCAGTACCAATAATTGGGTTTATTCCAGTAGTTTAACAGCACATATTTAAATATAAACAATCCATTGCAACAGTGACAATCTTGTCCAATTTTTTTTTTCAATTAAATGTCAACTAAATATTGTGTATGTCTATATCTTAAAGTGTATGTCTATATTTTAAATGTATTTAATTTCTGTAACAACAAGTAATCCAATGCACACTATCATAAATCCATTTTTTTCTAAAATACATAAGATGAGATGAAGCCACAACTACACAACCAAATAGTTCTATTAAAGAGGCTTATTGTATAAGAGATGAAATAAAAATCACCAATACAGAAAGCAATAAATACCACAGTGACACTGTTATTCATTAACCTATTCTCTTCTCTTCCTTTATAAAAGACAAAAAAAAAGATTATATTTGTTTGTAATCATTAACATATTTTTAAAAAAAAAAAGGATAAACCCATTATGACATTTTACAAAATCAAGTTCATACTTCAATGGCAATAATTCTTTTTCTTTTAGAAAACTAAGTTAAAATAATTTTTAATTTTCACTTTAAAACAATTTCATATATATATATATACATTTAACTCAAGAATTAATAATAAAATTATATAATTATATTTATGAAAGCCTTTCTATTATTCAAACTGGCAAAAACATAAAAAACAAATTTATTCAAATGTTTTGAATAAAGTTAGAGAAAAGTTTAGATCATCTTAATTCCATTATCTTCTAATGTAAAAAAAAACTATATCAAAAAGCTATTTATCAAATGAAATATTTTAGGTTTTTTTTTTTTAGAAACTGTAGAAATAACTTATGTATTAGTAGATGTCTTGCTTTTGTTAATTTTAACTTTTGTATTTCTATAGTGTAACATACAGAAGGAAAGACAATCAATATAGTGTATGAGAAATATTCATTGACTTACATTATGACTTTTGTCTATCAGAAAAATCAGTTAACCAGTAAAAATCTAGAACATACATATGTAATACTATCAGAAAACATTAGAAACAGACATATACATTATTTAGTTAAGTTTAAGCAGCAAAGTTGGAGCATTGGTAAAAGCTTGGGCTCTAGAATCGTAGCACACGAGTTCAAATCCCAGTCAAAAACTATTGTATTCACCTTTAGCTGCCTCGGGCATATGGGGCTTGTTAACTCGGGAGAGCAACTCATCTAGGTGAAGAGTAACACTAAATGCAAAAAGCCCAGGTATATAGAGCACATAAAAATGGCCTTGTGCCAAACTTAGGTTGGTGCTCACCAAGTAAATATGATATACATTATTTAAGATTTAAGTAATAAAGAAATTTTGTAAACATTGAATTTAAGGGAGCTTTTGTTATCCACTCAAAATACACCACTTTCTTCCTAGTTTTCTATATTACACTAGAGAAGGGCAAAATATTTATACATGTAAAAGCTCTTATTGAATTACTGAGGAACAAAGATTTGAACTATATTTACATATAAATTTATAAATTAGGAATATAAAAATGTGACTAATAAATTCTAGAAACTAATGAAATGATATGCTATTTAATTAGGAAAGAAAATGTATTCATACAGAACAAAAATAATTGATAACTTTTATTAAATACTCTCTAACCCTTTAGACTCTAAAGGGCCAATATATCGACCTTGATGACATAAGGCAAAAGAACACACACCAAAAGTCTTTACCCTAATCTGTTCCTCTGATATAAAAACTCTGAGAGACTACTTGGAAATTTTGATAAGTTAAGGTCGAAAGGATTAAGGTAACCTTCATTCAGTTTGGTTTTATTTAATCTTTTTTTGTTGTTCTAAATGATTTAAATTTTACTTTTGGAATGTTCTATTCCTTTCTAGAAATATTCTTCAAATCTTTAATGCATGTTGGAACTCTTGAATTTTAGTTTTAAATAATGCCACAAATTTTCAATAAAGTTTTTGCCTGGAGATAGTCATAACCATTCTTGAAATTGGAAACTCTTTTTTTAATAAACTTTGTACTTTAGAAAACTACTCTTCAAACTACCAACAGAATCACATAAATTAATGTTCAAATTATTTGGGTACATTTTCGTATATCATTTTAACATTTATCACTAGTAAATTGTCTATGCCACTTGGAGAGAAACATTCCCATAACATGATATTGTTATCTCCAAACTTTAAACTAGAAATTATGTTCTTTGGTCCATAGGCAGTACCTTCTTTCATCCAAACATAGCTACATGAATTTCATTCACACAATTCAGTTTTCCACTCATCTGTGCTTAAAATTTTTCTAGAATGTATCCCGTTTATTTCTATGTTAAGAAATAAGTTAGCATATTTATGCCTTTCAGTCAAAAATAGAGTTTTTCTAGCAGAGTGTGACTACAGTTCATTCGTAATAGTTTGTAACTACAGTCCCTAAAGCTAATAAATGTTCTTGTAATTCCTTTCTTAGTCATTGTTTCATTTTCCTGAGAAACCTCAGCAAAATTTTGCATGTCTGATCTTATTGTGTTTTCTTCAACAGTTCTTCATTTTTAATACTTTTGAATAAATGAAGAAATAGTAGAAATTGGAAGTTGAAGGTTCTTTGATATTTTCCTGTAACTTTTACCAGCTTTCTAATGTTCAATAATAAAAATCTTTGCTGAAGTTGAACGTTCTTTAATTTTCAGCATATGACACAATGAATTTTAAGTGTTAAATGAACAAGATAGCATTGTGTTATCTCTAGTGACTACATGTAGCGTAATGCTAAGGTTAATTTCTTTTACCAGACTTTATGAAATAACAAAACGAACAAGTTTTACTAACAAATACTTTATGTAAACAGTATTTCATGTCATCTAAAAATAGAAATTTGTTCTGTGTATATCGTTTTTTTCACTGCTAAGTATTCATACTTTTATATAGTTTCATTGTTTACTATAATATATTGGTTTGCTTTCCATATTTCTAATCCTTGTATGTATCCATTAGACATGTACATACACACATGTAAAGATAATATAAGAGTGTATCAGATTTTTTTAAATTTATTAATAGAATCAATTCAGATACCTTACACTACAGAATAACAGATGTGTTTTCTGATATTCTATTTCTCTAAAATTACTGATTGGTTTTATTTTGTTATATAAGATTCCATATTTCTACTCTCCATTTTCTTCCTTCTTCATAAGATAGTTTGTGTAAAATAAAATGATACATGTTATTTATCCTCTCTTTATGATTGATACTATAAAAGAAATCAGCAAAAAACTTACAATTGGCATCTTTATGTTCTATGTTTTAGAAAAGACAAAAAAATACAATAAGAAGTGTAGGTAAAATTAAACAAAATCCTGTCGATTTGTTTAATCAACATTTCATAATCCAAAATCATTCCAATTTATTTTCTAAAAATGATTCTAAATATAATTTGATAATAATTGATAATTTGATAAAAAGATTCTAAATATAATTTGATTTATTATCAAATTACATTAAAAATATTAGATATATTTTACATAAATTATAGACCTAATTTTTTGTCAATTGCAATTATTTGATTTACCAAATTATTAACTTTAACCTTTGAACCCTGACTTATCAAAATTACCAAGTCGTCACTCATAGCCGTTCTATTAGAGGAACATATTAAAGCCAAAATATTGCTGTGTCTTTTTTGGCCTTATAGTGTGAGGGCTGATATATCGGCCTCTTAGGATCCAAAGGTTTTATTCAATGCTAAGAACAATTGTTTCAACAAATGTCTTTGTTGTTGTCAGTCTTTTCTTGTTGTCCATGATCAAAGTAAGAAAAGTCTTTGGAGTCTCTTTTTCCTTAGGACAACAGAATTTCAAATGTTGCCTTTTGGGGAAGAAATTTCCTGTCTCCATGCACTTCTGGATTCTTTACCAGGAATCAAAGAAATTAATAAAGATTGATTCAATTCCAAACAATTTATTTGATTTGGTCACAGATACTGTCTGCAGCTAATAATCTCCACTCCCCACCCTCTCATCTTTACTCTAGTCACTTTTGTTTTTATACAGTTAAAATAACCCATAATTGTTCTGTTTTCATGCACAGGTATGACATTATTATATGAAACTAGTGCATGGCATTCAATGTATATTATCACTTTACATGACATGCAAACATTGCTAGGTAACCAAAAAAAAAAAGAAAACAGTAACAATCATTTTACAATAACTGTCAATTTATCACAGCAATATTCATCAGTCAGGATTGACTACATTATTATTATGGGTTATTTCTTAAAAAAAGTTTTAATCAAAAAGGTTTGAAGTTGTTTTTTTCTCATGATTTAAAAAACAAATTTGGACAAGGAGTTTTTTGGGGGGTTTTTTTATAAAAGAACAGTACTGATTGTTAAACAATCCAAATCAATAAAGAATATATGTAAAATTCTCTTATTCTATAAACTTATAATAAACAAAAAATGTTTACTATGAAAGCTGGATGTGAAAATTTCATTTATAAAAATCTATTTAAAATTTGTGAAGACGCACGTTTTGTTGTACAAGTTGTTTTATTTTCGAACATCTAATAAAAAGTAATTTTGAAATCAAGAAAGGCAATACATGAAACTCTAAAACTGGGATTTAATCAAAGGAATACAACATTTATGAAATATAAAGTGAATCCATAAAGAAAATATATTTGTATATCAAAGGCATTTTATAAATAAAAACTAAATGAATTCAAATCAAGCATCTATATCCATGAATAAATAGATCGACAAGTACTTCTCTTAACATGTCATACTTATCTTAACCAGAATTTTTTTTTTTTTAACTTGATATGAACAAGACAGATATTTAGACAGAATTTCTAGATTGGGATGAATGAATACAAGTAAATCATTAAAAAAGATACAAAAAAAATCTTATCATGAATTGCAGTTTTCCCTTCCATTTTTTTATGCATCGTTAACTTATAAATGGAATGAAACAATCAAGTTGCCTCTTAATTGAATAAAAATAAAAGAAATAGCACAGCAAATGTTTCGAACTATAAAAAAGATTTTAAAAATAGCCTTGTGCCAAACTTGGTTGATCATAAAGTTTGTCACAAAAACTTATTTCCTAATGCTCAAAAACCATAGTATAAAATCCAACTATGTATTTACAAAATTACACTAGTATTTTTCAATCGGCTTTCCATTCAAAGTCAATAATTTTATATATACCAGGGCTCTCTAGACAAATTTATCTTTAGTTGACCTTTGATAACTAAGTATTTTCATTTACTAGCCAAATAGTAATTTTACTAGCAAAATCCATGAAATATTATTTATTAAACCTTAATGTTATGAAATATTATTAAACCTTTATGTTATTAAAGTCTATGTTAGTTTCTTATTTTACAAAATATAATCCATTTCACTTTAAACTAAGAAAATTTTAACTCTTTTGCATTAAATTTTTTTTTAAACAACCTCTTAAAAACAAATAGATTATATCATTCTATTTTCTATTCTATTAAATCTTTTTATTGTTTAAACAATTTAACTTTGTTTCGTTAATTAAAAAAATAATATTAATAATGGTTGAAAAGACATTTTTCATTCAGTATTTGAAAGAGTGTCTGTGAAAAAAAAAGAGTCGTCAAAAGATAAGTACTTTAATATTTTTAGTCACCACTTGGAAAAATCACTTGCAAATGTTGTTTCACTCGCAATGTAAAGCCCTGTATACAAAAGATACTACAACTTGCTCCTTTAAGAGATGTTGTTGGCTTAGCATCTTATACTTAGCTTATATATATTCAGTCTTCATTTATTGATTCCTTTGATCTAACCTTGAGGCAATTGGGAATATTTCTATAGTGATACAACAGGAAATAGCAGTATGGAAGTAGGGCAGATTTTGAAGCTGGAAGTGCTCTGTGTCAAAACTAATTGTTTTGTTTTTATTTTGGTAATAACTTTTCATGGCTCAAACCAGGTATCTTACTCAAGACAACTAAATGGAAAAACTTTTCTTTGTGTCTCTCGCATCAAATTCATCAAACTGACACAAAAGTAGAAAATTTAAACTATGGTTCCTTGTATAAACAATGATTTGAGTATTACTAGATTTCTCTTCTAAACAAAAAAAGAGGTAAAAAATTCTTAATTCTCTCAATCATGAACTTGATAGATTATTTTCACTTAAAGAATCAGGATAACAAATAATAATTATTATTCAATAAGGTTTTTGTTCATCTTAACATTATTTAGAATAATAGAAAAGAATTTAAATCTATGTAATAATCACATAAAATCTTTTGAAATAATAGAAAATAAAATAAAATAAAAAACAATTTGTTCTTTAAACCTTAATGTTATTAAAGTCACCTATGTTAGTTTCTTATTTTACAAAATATAATCCATTTCACTTTAAACTAAGAAAATTATTGCAATTATAGACTCTCCATGTTTTTTTTTAGAAAACTTTACTCACCCATTAAGTTTATAATCAGAGCCATACTTAGGGATCCTGCAAACCCCGCAATTGTAGGGGGGGAGCAAGCTCCCTAGGGGCCACAAGGATCCTTGGCTTCACAGATCATAAGTAATTCAAAACATTATAAAATTAATTATTAGAACTAACTTGAAAATCATTATCACACTTGAAATATACAGACACACATCTATTAGTCTATCTATCTTTCTATCTATCTATTCATCTCTCTATTTGTATATAGGGTCTTTGATCTTGTCTGTTTGGTAAGGGGGCCGCAAGGTGCATTCTGCGTTGGGGCAGCTAGGTGGCTAAGCACGGCACTGTTTATAACCATTATTATGCAATAAGAATGAAGAAAATCAATAGAATTTTGGAAGATGTTGAACCAATATATTTTTTTCTTGTCTAGGAGAAAATTAAAAAACTATTTATGTTATATACTTCCTCCTTTCAGAAATAATTGCGGCATAGTCAGAAAATAACAGCCTTGCTTGTTTTGTCAAACAACTTTTTGTGTCTCTTATAATAAACCATAGTGTGCTGAATTAAGAACTATTTTTGAACAAGGACCGAAGAACTGTATACCACTGGTCAAAGAGTGAATATTTTAATTAAACGAAGTACATAACACAAGCTTCACCAGTTAAGAAAATATTTAAAATTTACAAATTACATCAACTAAAAAAAAAAAAAAGGCACCATTTTTAAAATGTGAAATGGGGCTACTTAAATGTGCACTTTCTGCACAAAGTGAAAATAGCGTTTTCTAAAGTTAATTTTGTTTATTTCTTAAGTGTCTCTGAGGGCCGGATTGAGGGGCCCTATGGGCCAAATTTGGCCCGCAGGTCGTAGTTTGGAGAAGGTTTGATTTAGTGTGTTAGTATTATTAATGTTGCTTAAAGATTGAGAAAACCTCTTAAAAGCAGGTTGTCTGAAAAAAATAAAATGTTTTATAACTAGCTGAATATCTTTTGATGGGCTAAATAGTGCAAGATCTCAATGGCAGATGAAGGCTGCTACAGAGGATGGGTTCCAGTCATCGTGTTTCTTTCCATGCCATTGGAACTCGGTTCTCCTCTGTCAAGGGGCCATGTGGTGACTGCAGGTGCATCAGTCTCTCCACGTTAATAGACATCATGCACAAAGACATATCTTTGGTGGTCTGATAGGAACCGGTGTCTCCAACTAGACTATATAAATCATTTTAACAACAAGAGAGTTGAGATTGTGGCTTAAAAAATCTTTTTAAAAGCACAGAGAAGATACATAAAAACATTTTTGAATAAATAATTAATGGAGAAGCATTTTTGAAATTATGAAAAAATAATTCATTTCCAAACATGAAGCGTTTTTGAAAAAAAAATTCCTTTAACAATTAGTATATATAACAATTTAACAATTAGTATATATAATTTCGTATGAAAAAAGCATAGAGTGTCTTTTTAGATATAGGCTTTCCTAATTATTTTAGTAGCAAGATTCTAGCGCCGGGCAAAGTCAGGCAATACTTCTAGTTATTATTATTGTAATAAGTAATCTGTTAGTCTTTTGAACCATAACAGATATGTTTGAATTTATGAGAGTAGATAGTTTCATTCCATGATACATCGAACCGGCTGAATCTCATTCACCAAGAAATCATTCAAACACTTTATTTCTTGCAGAGTTTTTGTTTTTTGTTACTAAAGTAAATGAATCTATATAGACTACTAATAGACCAGGACTAAATCCACCAATGTAATAATAAGGGCAAATGTTAAAGTATTTTTTTTTTCTAACAAAAGCTCTGATCATTCGATTTGTAAATAAAAACTGCTGTTTGTGGTTGGTTGGGTTAGGTTGGGGTTAGTGGTGTTTTTTTGACTAACTTTTTCTGAATCAGATCCATAATAGGAGGGTAAATTGATGTTATTGTTCTTTTTCCGAGCGAGCAAAGTTGGGTAGGATAGTTATTGAAGAGAGGAATGAAGGATTGTTTAATTGACGATTGATAGAAAGCTCTTTTACACCTCTTTCTCTCTCTCATTATATATATATAGCGAAGTTGGATCATTGGTAAAAACTTGGGCTCTGGAATCGTAGTACGCGAGTTCAAATCCCAGTCAAACCAATTGCATTCACCTGTAGCTGCTTCAGGCAGACGGGGCTCGTTAACTCAGGAGAGCAACAGAGCTCATTTAGGTGAAAAGTAACAGTACCGAATGTAAAAAGCCCGGATAAGTGCACGTTAAATGGCCTTGTGCCAAACTTGGGTTGGTGCTCACCAAGTAAATATAATACAGAAAACTTTTGTCGTTTATTTAAATGTCGGCCGGCTGCTGCAGCTGCTGCTCTCTCTCGGCCTGCCTACACGATTTTGTTTGGTTTTTTTTGGGGGGGAGGGGATGTTTTTTTGTTTTTTTTTCTTTTGTTTTTAAACACCCCTCCGATAAAATGAAAATCAAGAATAAAATAAAACCGAAACGGAGAGAGCGATATCATGGCATTAAAATAAAATTAAATTAAAACAAGAAGTGTAAGCGATATCGTGTTTGCTGTGAATTTTTTTTATATTGAATAATAACTACTAAAGAAAAAGAAAGGAAAAAAGAATGGAAGAGGATAGAGACAGTAAACAAGAAAAAAAAAAAAAAAACCTACCCAGCAGTGGCACTGGCACCCATACCACGGGAAAACATCACATCGACACAATTCGAATAACTTTTTGTGTTAAGCAAATATATATTATATGGGAAAATGCGCGCATGAAAAGTAATATTCTTAAGATTTTATTGAACCTTAAAAAGTAAAGGACAAGAAATTCAACCTTGAAAAGTAAAATACAAGATATTCTAGTAAAGTAAAAAATAAGAATTTTTTAGACAAAAATATTAAGTTATGCCAAAATAAAAAGCGTTAGTCATTTATGTATGTATGTATGTAGTTATGTCCTTACTCTCTTTTTGGACACCAAATATTTCGTTGTAACTTTTTTTCTACTGAACCAATTTTCAAAATTCTTTTTTCAAAATATAGCTAATGAGGTGTTCCATCTAACTATTTAACTGGTTTGAAATTTGGTTGCGAACGGAATTAGTGGTGGGTGTTTGAATGTGTCTCGATTCATGAAATGTTGGTCTTAAGAATATATTCAACCACTACCGTGGTTGAATGACATATATATATATAAAAGATGATATCAACAGTAAACGCTGCCAATGATCTTGATCATAAAAGAACTAAGAAAATGATGATGATAATGATGATGACGACAATGATAGCTCCAACTCTGATGATAAGGAGAAGAGCATACTCTTATGTGCAGCTGCATCTTCTATGAGCATTAATGAGATTGCGTGCATCTGCAGTGGCAAAATAGACGAATAAAGGTTAAGGAGAAAAGAAAAAATAGATAGATAGATAGATAGATAGATAGATAGATGGATAGGTTGGTAGATAGATAGGTAGATAGATGGATAGATAGGTAGAAAAGTAGATATATATATTGAGAGAGAAAGAAAGCGATAGTTAGATAGATGGATAGATAGATTGATAGATGGATAGATAGATAGATAGATAGAGAGGTAGATAGATAGATAGATAGATTGTTAGATACATAGATCAGTAGAGAAACGGAGAGACAGACATACGTACAGATAGTTAGATAAATAGACATATATATATATA
>JAUZSX010333977.1:0-10890 GCA_034780655.1 Idiosepius hallami | reverse complement strand
ACAAAGCAAAATGTCCAGAAACAGTAGAACAGCAGCAGCCAGACTCAAAGAAGGACGTTTTCAGATTTCTTCCAGAAGCAACAAAACGAGGACGGAAGATCATCCGTAATCCAAGATATAAATAAAAGTGGCGGAGAGTGCTGTGATGATGATGATGATGATGATGATGATGATGATGATGTAGCAATTAGCACGCATGCGTGATGTTTAAATAGCACCTAAATTGGCGCGATTTTCTGTTTTGTTATTATGTTGTGTTTTATGTTGAATAAAACTTTTCTTTTCCTGATTAAAAAGGTCTTCGTTTTCATCAAAATGATAGTAATACATGTAGCAAGAGTATAAGAATTAGTTGTATAAGTATTAGTAGTATTTTAGCTACTTACAATCAATTTATAGCAAATTTCTACGTCGGTGGTCCCTGGCAAATAGAGTTTAAAAAAGAGGGAGGGAGAGAAGGATTTGGGGATAAATATTCTACATTCGCAATTATAGTCTTAATGAAAATTTCACTTTAGGCTATCAAAGGTTATTGCTATCTGTACGTGATAAAATTAAAAATATGTTACTGAATACAGCAATCTTACAAGAACAGAACTGCATATCTCTAGGCGCGACTCACCTCTACAAACATTTTAAAAAATAATAGTCTTTTTTTTTGTTACAAATAATCTTAATGACACTCAGATTTATTAAATAGTTTATGCAGAACATAACGAATCAAGTTACGTCTATTTTTTTTAATTTAGAAATGATTAACATTTGTAAAACATTTTAATGTAATGCAAAAATTTCAGTGTTTGTTTTTTAGAAATATTATCGACTAACATCATTTCTTGGCCTTCCTTGGAAGTATTATTTTACCCATTAACAGCTATTTTTTCAAATCAATTATTTTCCACAAGTCCGAATACTCCATATATCAATTTAAAGTCTTTAAAATAGCTTACTAGTTTGACAGCATTTTTTCATATCAATTTTCAGTACTTCTTTCAATGTTAGACTAAACGAGTGTGTAACTTTTCGTTAAAATTCTGCTATTCTTTCGAAAAAATGACTTTTTTCGATTATCAGTTTTAGATACTTATTAGAGATATTTCGAAACAAAACAAATCTAAGAATCCTTCAAGACAAAGAGAGTACAACTGTGTTAATTTTCAAGAGAATTGTTCAAGCTGTTTAGGATTCCATATGGAACGAACTCATACACAACCCAGACCTTGATTAATTTAAATAAAGTGTTATTTATTAATTTGTCTGTCTTGTCTTATTTGTCTGTCTTTTCTTATTTGTATTTAACATTTATTTGCCATAAATGTCGCTTATCAATTTGCCGTTATTAGTCAAACTAAGGGTTCAATAATCAACAAATTCAGACAATAATCTGATTCAAGATGGTTTAGAAAACTAAAGAAAAAAATGGTTTTAATAGATTCGTAACAGACTAAATACAGATCTTAAAACAATTAGGGCTAGGAAAATATACAGAGAAATTACAAATAAAATATTTTCAAATATATTTTTGAAACTTTTGATCAATACAGATTGACAAGTTTATTTTTAAAATGTTCAACGGGAGAAAATATTCAACAAAAGAAAATATTCAACTTGATCTCAGAATATAAAATCATAAAAAATGGTAAACCCCCCAAAAAAAAGAAAAATAATTACCAAAATACGACAAATCACAAATCATTATAGAATGGTGGGCGCTTTTGCTGAACAAGCAAATGGAGAAATTTGACCGAACCCTGAACTCTAACACCAACCCCTAAAACTAAACCCTAACCCTAACCCTAGCCAATCAAATTGCTATTTTATAACCTTGCAAATTCCCCGAGCAAAAAATATATTTCACCATTTGCTTGTTCTGCAAAAATACAGAATTACCAGGAGAAGTGTCACAAAAGTTTATATATCAAATTTTCTCACATATATATTAGAGAAAAAAAAATGCATCAAACTTTTTATAAAATATTTTTTAAATAACTGACAAGCTACGAAGAGGAAATTGGTACCATTAAAACACGCATAAATTTAAAACTAACAGTTTAAAAAAAACACACAATTAGCAACAAAGCCCACTAATATACACAAAAAACAACAAATCGGCCGAAAAAAGTATTGCAAAAAGACTGATTTTGCTAAAGATCGCTGAATAAAAAAACGCAATTGACAAAAAACGATGAATTGGCATAAATTAAAAACATAACAAAAAAAAAAACAGATGATTACGAAAAACATATATTTGTAATACAAAAAATCGCACCCATTGGCGCAAAATAGCTTATAAGAAAATGGGTACTATTTGCAAAAAAACTAACGATTAATGAAAATAGCTGAATTAACAAAATTTTTGTATTCGCAAAGAAACACCATTTACGATGAAAAAAGGAAAAACTTGAATAAATCAAACATTTGGCTTAAAATGTAAGAATTCGGAAATAAAAACAATAACCAGTAAAACACAGGACAGACAAACTCATTAATTGAAATAAAAATGCACAGATAGCAAAAAATATATAAACGCAATTTTGACAAAAAAGTTTAATTTTTTAATTTTTCTTTTAATTGCCTGGTTGACAAAATGCTTAATAGTTCAAAAACAAACAAAAATGCTGCAAAAACTTAAGATTAGCAAAAATGCTGAACTGACTGTTTTTAGGCAATTGTAATTTAATGGACTTAAAATATTACATTGGTAAAAAATCAGACCCTGTATTGACAAAAAAAAGAAAAAAAAAAAAAAAACAATTAGATAACATTACACAATTAACAAAAACGCATAATTGGCAATAAACGCTAATTTGTCAGACACCGGTATATTAGTGAAATTTACTATCGATCAAAACTGCTGAATGTGTTACAATGGACTTTATGATTGAAAACGGTGAATTGGCAGAAATGGCTATGTTTGCAAAAATTTGGTCAAAAATGCCGAATTGGAAAACCCATTCAATTGATAAAATAAGTTGCAATTGGCAAGAATTGCACAGTTAGGCATGACTGCTGAATTGAGAGAAAAACACGTATCTAGCAAATTAATGACAGCATTTAACAAAAAAAAACAGACAATTGTAATAGAAAACAAAACGCACAATTGACAAAAAAAGTAAGATTTGCAGAAATGCATTTTTAAAAGGTAATGCAAAATTGGCCAAATTATATATTACATTGGCAAAAATTACAATTTGCCAAAAAAAACATATTTGGCAAAAACGCTGAATCGAGAAAAACGAAAACTAGGAAAAAATTGCCAAAAATAAGCCAATTTTTCCAAAACCTACAAAAGTAAAAAAAAAAAACTAAAAAAAAACAATTATAAATTTCGAAAAAAAGAAAAACCACAAGGAATTGGAAAATAAAACACATAATTTGTTTTTTTTTATTTAGGTACCAACATTGCTAATGCATTTTTATAGCAATAAAGAAAACTGTCCATTGTGTTTAAAGTGCGCTTCTCACATCTCTGTCACCATTTGTTAATCGACGAACCAATCTGTTAAATATGCTGATATCAATTGCATCAGCTCCTCAAACTTTTATTAGGACTGTTGAATATTTATCAATCCAATTTTTTTCTGCTTGCATGTATTCAATGATGACTCTTTGATTCAAACACATGTCCAAGACAGATTTTCCTTTTTGAGAATCTTATGATGTCCTGCAACAGAAAGTTGTAACTTTCAGGTCATGAATGCTCAAGTTCAGTAATCCTAACAATCGAATATGCAATTACCTTTGATATGTTAACTCGAAATATAGAAGAAATACATTTCATAACAACTTTCTTGTGATAAAACTGTTTGAATATTTACAACGGATATCACAATCATTTGTTTGTACAAAGAAAACGCTTGACTTATTTTTTCCCAAAAAACTACTTTTGTGCTGCTTATTGTTTAAAGCATAAGTACACCGGAACCTTAAGCAATTTTGTTTCATCTAAGTGTTTTGTACAAAGTCAATGTATAATCTTTGAGTTTAATAGGAAGTTAAAAAAACATTTTACTTCGAGATAAATTACAGTGTGGTATTATGTGTTTATTTTCACTTTGTACATCATTCTACGGAAACTAATAAAACCTGATTCATTATAAATGGTTTTACACTTTTCTATTTTTTTCTGTACCAGGTTGTGACTTGTATAAAAACTTCTTACGTCAGTCGTGGGGATGTCCACTTAAGAGAGGGGATAGGCCTTGGGCTTATGAATCGTATTACCTCAGTTCCTATCCTAGTCGTTGTACCACATTTATATTCGATCTAATGTCTGGTAAATGTACGAATCTCCATGCTCCCAAATTTATGTATTGAATAGTAAATATGATGATATACAAAAAATCTGGGTTGAATTAAAAAGGTTTAAATAAATGATTACTCGTAGCATTAATTTTTTGGGAAAGGATGATATGCTGTAAGTTAAACAAACAAACGAACAATCTATGATGGGATTTTATATTCACAATAATTACATTATATTCATATTATATTCATATCGGGTCAAAGAATACAAGCGTTCTTCGTGGCGTATAACCCTTTAGATCATTATATACGTTGAACTTTTTGATCATAGATATTTTGTATATTATTAAATTAATCAATATTTATTATTCCATTATCTATATTAAGTAGAAAAATGTAATAAACAAAGTAATATGGTTAAGATTAAACTTAAAACAGTAAAAGAACTGTTAAAACTGTAAAAGAGAAGCACAAGATATTATTCTAGTAAAATATAATAAATTTATTACTTAAAATATTGCAGCATTAAGTATATTTTCAAAATTCTATTAAACATTGTATATGAATTCTTAATGATGCAATATTTTAAGTTATGTATTTATTATATTTTTTACTATAATATTTTGTCTTTTTCTTTTCCAGTCTTAACAAGTTCTTTTACTCTTCTAAGTTTGATCTTAACCATATTACTTTTCATGCTTGCGTTTTTCTATTTAATTCATGATTTTCCAGGCTTTGCTTTAAAATAATATTTTATTATTATAACCAACGTCATAAATTGACTAAAAAAATTGATTTTGTAATATATAAAGTAGACAATTTCAAATTTAATCTCACTATTTTCAGATTCAAGATACTCAAATAACAGTAATAAAATGGCAAGGATTTCTTATTCCTTTATTTACAAATTGGCGAAGACCAGCTTTCAATTTTATTTTTAAGCTTGCAAGAGTTAATTTAAAAACAAACAAACTATTAAATGTGATTTAATTCGTTTGGCAATAGTGCGCATCTTCAAATAATTATCTTCAGTTTGCACCGCTAAAATTGGAAATAGCCAATAATTTTTTAAAATATTTATTTTATAACTTTTCTTTCTTTTTTTTGTTTTAAAGAGTGAAATTCGTTAAAATTCTAAGATTATTCAAAAAGAACATATTAAGCTTGTAAGTTGGTGAAATTCTGGGTTTATCTTATGGTAAAAACCACAACACCAGGACACGAAAAAAAAAATACAATTTTTTTCATTTAGTGAAATCATCTAGGCTTGTAAAATTGTTATTCAATGACAAAGCTAAATATATATATTAAAAAAAAATATAATGATAACTAGCAGAACCCTTGGAAATTCCTCAATAGTTTATTACCTGGAGTCCCAAAATATGCATTAATTTCTGATAATATTACGAAACAATGAGAACTTCATTCAATATAAAAATTAATCTTCCACAATTCTCCCCTCTTCCACAATGCTCCCCTCTTTCACAATGCTCCCCTCTCTCCCTCTGCTCCCCTCTTCTCCACTGCTCCCTTATTCCCCACTCCTCCCATTTATCCCAATGCTCCCCTCTTTCACAATGATTCCCTCTTCCTCAATGCTCTCATTCTTTTACAATGCTTCCCTCATCTCAACTGTTCCCCTCTTTCACAATTCTCCCTTCTTTCATATTTGGGGCGAAGACAAATACTACACATTATATGAGTTAATCTGGTTGATAATCGTGAGAGTTAATCCATTAGTGCTCTGCAGGTTCTGGTCGGATGATATACTGAAAAGAACAGATACTACACTTTCATCTAAGCCATCAAGCCGGAGTGCAATGATAAGGCTTTGTTCCTTACGTTTTGTCGAACACTTTTGAACAATAAATTTTTCAAATAGCTTTTATTTTAATCAATGAAAACTTAATTTCTTAATTTAAGAATATAGAATATTATGTGACCTATGAACTTTAAAAATTGTTTAAAACTTGCTTGAGAAATGAGTGACCAGTTAAGGTGCAAAACGGTTGGAAACAAGTAAAAGTAAGACTTAACCATATTATTCAAACACTAGCGTGCTTGAATGATTTCACGATCTTTCACACACATTATAACCTGTTTATCAAAAAAGTAGATTGAATAGTAGTTTTATTATAAAAATAGAAACTTTACTGGGCATAGGTTATTTGAATTGTAAACTTTTTAATGCATAACTATTAATACGCATTTATTCGACTGATTCATTATATGGCACGAGTAAGAATAATATTTCTTACAGGGCATACAAAAACTGTCAACCAAAATGTTTCTAATATAAGCTGTAAAAAAGGGTAAAATATTAAATCACAAAATCATCAAATTATGAAGTGGATATTTATATATTTTACAATATAGGGTATCAAAATTTGATTTAAATTTAATCTAAAAGTTAGCTTGGATTTGTTTTGTGCAATGTGCATTTTATTGCACACTTTAAAAATAAATCAATCTACTATTCAACAATTAATTATATAGAAATACGTTTTTGATCAGGTAAACTAAAGTTTATCGATGTTTATTTATTGGTGTTCCCCACTCGACATATTTTCTCCTCTGCTAAAACCTGACCACCCACATCCTTATAAATCCCTCTTTACCAACACAAAGTTGCCGAGGCAGCACTTGGCAATTCTTGCCACTACATTATGCCAACCAGTAGGTTCAAAAATATTGTTATACATAGTTTTCATTATTTGTTTCGATTTCTTTCCTAAACATTGCACTGAAATTTAGTAAATTCCTTATTTGATAGCAGACAACTTGCCTAAGTCCACTAGTAAATCATATTTACTTGGTTTAACACAAAACCAAGTTAGGCACAGGGCTCGATATATCTGGGATTTTTTTAATTCACTGTTACCATTTACATAGATGAGTTGTTCTTCCAAGTTAACGAGCCCCATCTGCCTGAGGCAGCTAAAGTGAAACTAATGATTTTGACTGGGATTTTAACTCGGGTGATACGATTCCAGAGCCCGAGCTTTTACCAATGTTTTACCCTCGCTGCCAAAGTCTACTAGTATATATATACATAAAACGTGTTAATTTTATTATGCAATGATTTCAAATATTTTTCTGAAACCTACTTTGTTGAGACAGCAATTAATATTTTTAACCTAAATATGTTTTCGCTTTCTTGTTTTTGATTTGACTTTTTTAGTAGTTCTGATTTAATAAGAATATTAAAGTGGCATTTTTAACCCAGACACATGCAAAACATATGATTTTGTTTACGGGAACAAAGAATTAATTCTTAATGATTGCATGTACTTTTAGAAACCTCTAAATTCTTCCATATTACTTACTTATTTTTTGTTTCTTTCTTTATTGCACTTGGGAGAACTACACTAAGGTTCCACCTGCTTGACGATTAGCAATAATCTTTGAAATTCTGCATGTGGCAGATCTAAATCTCCGGAGAATGAGGGAAATGCAGGAATAGAATAGAAAATAAGTTTTAAGAAATAGAAATAGAAAGAGTGTAATGTCAAAAAATCCCTCAAAATAACAAGATGGCAAAATATATTTAAAGAAAGAGAGACAAAGAGAGAGGATAAATATCTACTTGGTAGAAACAAGTTAGGCATAAGGTCAGATTGTCGTGCTCTTTACACCCTTAAGCTTTTCTAACCAGGGTTTCCCTTCACCTAGATAAGTTTTTCTTATTAAGTTGACAAGTCATATCTCCCCAGGTTTTGGGGCAGCGACGGCGGAGCATTGGTAAAAGCTTGGGCTATGAAATCGTATTATGCGTGTTCAAATCCCAGTCAAAACCATTACTTTCACTTTAGCATCCTTGGGCAGATGGGGCTTGTCAACTCGGAAGAGCAGCTCATCTAGGTGAAGGGTAACACCGAATATAAAAACCCCGGGTAAGAGCACGTAAAAATGGCCTTGTGTCAAACTTGGGTTGGTGCTCACCAAGTAAATATAATATCTACCCAGGTTTTTTGGAATCAATGTTATTCTTACAGATAAGTGAGTTACCATCACGATGTAACAATCTTTACCTGTCCGAGGTAGCTGGAAGTGAAGTTTTGGCTGGGAGTTGAACTCGTGTAATACGATTCCAGAGACTAAGCTTTTACTACTGCACCATCCTCACTGCCCAAAGAGAGAAACAGAGAGGAAGAGGAAGGAAGAGAGAATGAAAGAGAGAGAGAGAGAGAGAGAGAGAGAGAGAGAGAGAAAGCAATATGTTAGTAAGAAAAAGTATTTGCTAAAAAAATAAGCATATAACAAATGAATTAGGCGAACTGATTACCGTAAACAAAAACATTCGTTTTAACAGCCTTTAAAATTGGAGAGGAGAATTTTTCGAAAATATTATTAATAAAATTATAAGAATTTTTTCAATAACAGCTTCTTATATTCACTTCGAGAACATTTGCTACATCAATGATGGTTTTATTAAAGATTGTTTTTTTTAATCAATTTGTCATAAATGTGTGACATCAGCAGTTAGATAAAAATCTTATGATGTTCAGGGTAGTATTGGTATTAGTTCGGTTATTTTTGCTCTTCAACCTTGAGTGTAGGTCACAAAATGAAAAAAAAAACTAGCTTGATAAATATCTGTATAACATTACTGGAAATAAGAATGTAAACAAGGAATCTAAATTTTAATCTTGATGAGTTGAAATTTTCCAGGCTTAAATATATTTTGAAACATACAATTGGTTGGCTCAAATTATGTAACCGTTGCTCTTAGATCTACGGATATAAAACAGCTTTTTTCTAGGTTTAACTTCATGTTATAAATGTTATGATGTATTAATTCTATCATTTAATTTACAAATATGTATCTGGAAAGAATTTTTTAAAAGAAAGGTAGCTTATCCGGAGGAGACAGAGTCAAGAATCTTGACAGAAAAGTCTTTAGGTAGGGTTAAATTCAAATTTTGCTAGGTGGGGGATCATAAACGTTTGCGAAAATAAAACCATATGTGAAAACTACCCGTGTACATTGTGCAATTTTTAGATATTCATATATATGCAAGATTCTATTATCAAGATGCTTTCGACACACTGACAATCATCATCTTATGAAGTAAATTTTTAAATGGTTCATTTTTTACTTTTCCATTCCATCACAGAAATTCAGGTCGGTTTCTCTGTGTTGATAGAATGCTTGCCAACTAAATTGTATAAACCCTATGTATCGCTTTATTTCATGTCAATATTTTTTAAATTTTGAAATTTCTATAAAACGCAGAGAAATTAAATTTGGTACACAATGAAAAAACATTACAAGGTGCCTTATTTTCCTGATTTTTTGTGGAGTTTGAACAAATATTTTGAAAGTTATGCTAATTTTTCTATTTTCTGGTAATTTTTCGTCGATTGAAAGCTGAAGAAAAGGAAGGGGTTGCTGTTTTATAGATATTTCAAAATTTAAAAAAATATTGTCCTGCAATAATGCAATACACATGGTTTAGAAGTCAAAACTACACGCACATACATGCACACACACATATACACACACATACACACACACACACGCACGCACACAAACATAGGTGAGCCCACATAAAAGTCTTTTAAACATGTGCTAAAAAAAGTAAAAATAAAAAGAACAAATATTTTAGTGAAAAATAAAGACGAAATCTCATTAAAAATTTATTTGTTCAAATGATTTTTTTACTAAAGAATTTTGAAAGTGAATTCATACCCTTTTTTTAATTCCAGGCAAGACCATTACAATCACCTTTAGCTGCTTCGGACAAATAGGGCTCGTTAACTCGGGAAATTAACTCATCTAGGTGAAGGGAAACACCGAATGCAAAAAGCGCAGGTATATTGGGCACATAAAAATGGCACAGATTAGTACTCGGCCAAGTAAATACATATGTGTGTGTGTGTGTGTGCGTTTGTATGTATGTATGTATGTATGTATGTATGTAAGTATGTGTTTGAGTCTGTATGTGAATGCATAGGTATTTGTGTACAAATGTTTATAATTTGTGAATGTGTACGAATATTTGTGTCAAACTGGAACCGTATATATGAAATTACATTTCATTAGGTGCAAAAAAATGGATCAATTTTTCTAAGTACGCATTTTTAATATAGTATCATATTTACTGAGATATTAATTACAAAGAAATCAAAACAAAAAAATGAAAGAGAAATGTTCTAGATATTAGCAAATATTTGATTTGAGAATTAAAACACAGGCTACACCCTCTTGAGGATTTTGCCCTAAATTTATGAAAGCATTTGCCCATGACATTTCTATTCATAATGAAATTATTTAAAATTATCGTTTTGAAGTGTCGTAAATATAGACGATTTAACTCTTATTATTATCACAGAAATATATATATTGCGTAAATAATGTTTGTTTTTCAATTTATAGAAACTCTGTTTTTCTTTTAGTCACTTTTATAATATTTGGGTTATCAAGCAAATCGTCAAGACACGAAGCGTCCCACTCGTTAACATCCCATATATATATATATATATATATATATATTTGAAGAATGACATATACGAATATTGTTTATCCTGGATGCACATTTTGCCTTTTCGGCATTATCAATGGGAGATCTTATTATTGTATCATCTGAAGAAAACAAAGCAAAATTTTTAAATGAAAAATTATTTACACATAAAAAAACATAT
>JAUZSX010333966.1:0-10891 GCA_034780655.1 Idiosepius hallami | reverse complement strand
AACCTTGTGTGACCTTGAAATGACCACGAAATGGTTGATAGGTCGTTAAACCCCCTCAAACTCAAACTCAAACTCAATTGTGATGATGTGATTTACAAAATTCATATCAGCAATGTCTACTATCAATCGATCCATATCTGTCTGTCTATGTGTGTATGTATGTATGTATGTATCCAAAGTTGGAGTGGTGGTCTGAAACTGTACTCAGCTCATTCTGGTACCTTCTGCAGCTAACCTGGTGCCAAACATACTCTGCTTACCTTTGAGTTTCTGCTGGCAAGGCCAAGAGAAGATTACCGAGAAATGAGCAGAATCAGAGACCCTCAAAAAAATTTGCCCAGGCCTTGCGCTCTGGAAAGGCCACTTCACTCCCGCTGTTCCAGCGGCAGATTTAACATGGGGCGCATTTATCCATCGTCTGTAGAGACAGATGGATGCCATCCATGTATGTATGTATAATTATCTACAGGGACGTAATGCCTTATTTGGACCAACCCATGTACCTTAGTCTGTTCGTATCAGTCTATCTATTTATATATATATATCCTTTTAAACCTGTTTTGATAAAATGTTCATGTTTTTATTCATGAGAAAACTATTGTAAAAAGGATATATTTACTTGATTGAGTTCCAACCTAAGTTAGGCACAAGGCCAGTTTTACATGCTTCTTATATCTTTGGGCTTTTGGAATCAATGTTGCTCTTCACCTTGAAGAGTTACTCTGTTGATGAGCTTCAATTATCAGAGAGAGCTAAAAGTGAATCAAATGGTACAGACTTTTTGAATTTGAACTGATATAATTTGATTCCAGAGTCCAAGCTTTTACCACTGCTCCACCCCTGCTGTTGTAAAAAAACAAAAATTAAAATAAATCTGATTTGAATTTATTCAAACTTTGCTTTCGATAAAGTTTCATAACATTTTAGAATTTAATGAGTTTTTACACTCATAATTTTTGGGATTTTTTTTTTTTTGGTGGAGTTTAATATTTTTATTTTTAAATTCTACTTCAGGTAATATTTGTTGGAGAAGAAGCAGTTGATGAGGGTGGTGTTACAAAGGTATTTTTTTTCTTCTATAATAATCTGAAAATCTAAAAATTATTTGTAAATCTTGTGAATAATTCTAGTTTTTTGATTTTTACAAGTGTTATTCAGACTATTTTCTTCATCTGTATTATTATTATAAAATTAAATACCCCAACATGCATTAGCTGCCACGAACCATTTACAGTAAAACACATACTAATCAACTGTAATGATTTCAACTCAATTCGATCAAAATACTATCAATCTAAAGATCTAAAAGACTTATTCAACAATACCTACCCTAACAAAATCTTACAGTTTTTGAAAGAAATAAGACTATATGACAAAATTTAAACTTTCCCATTTTATAGAAAACCCCTATTACCTTCATCATTAACCAATATTTATCTAAGACCAAACACACTATCAATACCTAAACAGAATCGGCATTAAATAATCTCTAATGGTTGATATGCCGTTAAACAAATCAATCAATCATATGTATTATTCTTTATCCCACTACATTTAAAACGAATTACCTTCAGTAATATTGTTTTATAGATCAATCTTTTTCTGAAATTTAGCTAATTTTCAGAAAATTTGACTGTCTTCTCCCCTTCCCCTCACTTTAACAAAAATAGTACCCATACAAATAGTCAGAACTTAATCCATTTAGAATGGTATTTAAATAAATTGACTTCTTGCATGATTTTTTGATCTTGAATCGGAGATTTTGTGAAACTGAGATTCCTTGCAAAAATACAGGCTGTTCTAAAAATTGGCCTACATTAGAAAATGATGTCTTAATGCCAATGGAGGATATTTCCAGCATTTCTTTTAACATAAGCTGTCATAATGTAAATAAAAAGAACCTTTTTCTTGGTAAAAATTGCATTGTCTAAATATTTTATGAGTTCATTAGTTTATTCAAATTTCTATTTACCCATAATGCACAGCAGTAACTTTTTGGACAATTTGTACTTTTGTAACTTTAATTTCATATTTCTTATTTTTTTCACCTTCAGGAATTTTTTATGCTCATTATGCGTGAAATTTTAAATCCCGATTATGGAATGTTCAAATATTATGAAGAATCCCGTCTACAGTGGTTCAATAGTGATGTGAGTGTTTATTTTTAATTTTTGTTACATTTGTTATATTAGTATTAGTCCAATATTCTTTGAGTTTTTTTTTATCTCCATTTAAAATTTTTTAATTAGGTCTGATACAAATTTATTCCATTACTACTTTATATGCCAGTTGAAATACTGAGTTTTCAAAATATTCTATAAATGTTGCCTTTAAATATTTTGCATCCTTTTTTCTTTTTTTTCCCTACTTTTAATTCGTATCAAACCAAATTCTTTACATTAATTTACAAAATGGACTGTCGAATACATTGTTAAAGAATCTAAAATCTAATTTACTTGTCCAATGTCCGTCTGGTGTCACAGATAACAATCATCACAAACAGTAATTAAAGATGAACGAATTACCTCCCCTTAATATTTGCTTTCTTTTTACGGAAATCATTTTAGGTTTTATTTTATCGTGTGTTCTAAATATTCTTAACTACCGTGGTATTTCCATATCTTCTTTTTGTTAACTTTTTCTTTAATATCGAATTCATTTAATTTCTTTTCAGACTTTTGAAGACACAGACAAATTCCACATGATTGGCACAATCTGTGGATTGGCCATTTACAACTTTACAATTGTTGTCTTACCATTCCCATTAGCTTTGTTTAAAAAATTACTTAACAGGTCAGTCAACTTGATTCATACTTTTTTATTCATTTTTACTGATTTTTTTTTAGTTCTTTGATTTTATTTTTAAAAAGAAAAAAAATTCACCGAAAAGAAAATATTTAATATATTAAATGCTAGTACATAGGGTCACAAATAACAATCATCATTACAATAATAAATGGTTATTAGAGAGGAGCAAATTACCTCCCTTTGATCACTTTTATGGAGTAAATTAAAACCTTTCTGGTTAAAAATGTTTTATGAACATGTTTGTGACAATATGAACATGTTTGACAATATGAAACCTTAAACTTTTTACATTCCTAATGCACTAAATTTAGATTTTTATTTAGGAGAGAAATAAAAGGAATTTCTGTTAAATGTTTTTTTATCTCTATTAATGATTGATTGGATGTCTTTCATTTTTTTTTCTTTTCACAGACCTGTAACACTTGAAGATCTCAAAGAACTTATGCCTTCAGTGGGGAGGTAGGACCACCTTTTATCATCTTTCTTTAAAATAGACTTGTTGAGCTAAAGACAGAAAGTGAACTTTGATCAATTTAGGCAGCTTGAATTTGATCGAGAGAAGAATCTAAACTTAGTTGGGGGGGGGGGCAAGATTTGTCTTGAAAAATGGTTTTCATCAAAAAGATGAATTTGCCCAAAGAATCATTTAATCTTCCTTGGTTCCTTAAATCTTCTTTAATCTTCATTGGTTCCTTAAATCTTCTTTAATCTTCATTGGTTCCTTAAATCTTCTTTAATCTTCCTTGGTTCCTTAAATCTTCTTTAATCTTCATTGGATTTTGTGCCACGTTATATTTTAGGTGATCAGATCTTTGTTAAAAATATATAAAACCTACTCTGGAGCATAAACATTTGTCTAATCTATTAAAATAATGTCATTAAACAAGTTGTAAATTGAAGTTGGATTCTGGTTTTTAAAAAGTTTTCCTAAATCAACCAAGATTTTTGTTGTTTTTGTGGGGAATAATCTTTTTATTTTTATTTTCTTGATTTCAGGAGTCTTGAGGAGATTTTAGATTATGATGGAGATGATTTTGAGGAAGTTTTTTATTTGACATTTGAGGTAAGTTCTCATTATTTGAGATGATTTAATGAAAAGTAAAAAAAGAAAAAAGTTTTTCTTGTTTTTTAAATGATTTACTAAGATTTTCTTTCAAATACAAATCTTTCCTTCGTTCATGCAAATCATTAAAAACTACTTATAATTAAAAAAAAAATGAATCATTTTTGTTAGTGTTGAGGTGCAGGGTTTTCGTAGTTGGAAGATTGTGAGAACACGTGTAAGTTAAGACCTTCACTCACTCTGTCTCCTGGTAACTCTCTGACTCTTACTAGTAGTTAGGATGACAGTCACGTGGAAGTGACGTCATGGGAGAATCCATATTTTTGGACTAAATCCAGCAGGGGTGTCACACCCCAACAGTTAGTTTATTTGTCTAGTTTGAAAATTATTTTTTATGGATAAATTTTGGGATTGGCTTCATTCTTTTATTATTTCTCTCTGTTCTTTCTCTTGACTTTCTTTGTGTCCTTTCTTAGTTCTTTTTTTTTCTTAGTTCTTTTCTCTGTCTCTCTTCTTTTTTTTTTCTCCCTCTTAGTTCTCTCTCTCTTTCTCTCCAAGTTCTTTTTCTTTTCTTTTCTGCTTCTCCTTTTCTCAGTTCTTTCTCTCTCTCTCTTACTCATTTATTCATTTTTTTGTCTTAATCTTTCTTAAGGTCTCTGTGGAAAGTTATGGAAAAGCCAAAAGTGTCGAACTCGTTCCTGATGGTTCCAAAAAACCTGTCACCAAGGAAAACAAGTAAGAAATAATTTTTTTGCTTCCTTTATAAAACAGGAATCGACATAAAAAAAATGAATAAAATCTATATTGCTAATTGGCACAAATCCACTGTTGAATTGTTAACCTGGATATTGGTTGGTTTGACAAAATAATTCCCAATTACTAGAACAATAAATGTTGATCACTTTTTAAATTCAATTAGATAAAATAAAGTGCTTAACATAACAAAATAATTCCCAATTACTAGAACAATAAATGTTGATCACTTTTTAAATTCAATGACATAAAATAAAGTGCTTAACATTATTTCACTGCACTGAAAATAGATTCTAAACCTAATGCTAGAAAATTAATATTTTACAGGCTTAATTTTTGGGCCTGATTTTCTGGGGTCAGCTTATTGGGTGGATTAAAATTAGCTTTAAACTAGACGTTAAGAACCCCCCAAAAAACTGTTATTTGTTTCTTTAATTCTTCAGGAAAGAATTTGTTGATGCGTATGTAGATTACATCTTTAATAAATCTGTGGAAGAAGTATTTCGAGCGTTCAGTGCAGGTTTTGTAAGAGTTTGTGGTGGCAGGGCTTTGGTAAGTTTATTTCGTTTTGTTGGTTTTGTTTTTTTGAAATGGAAGAAGAGAATTACAATTCTTTAAAAATCATCCCAAAAGTTGGTAAACACTCAGAAATTTTACTCAATAAGCGAAAAACAAAAACCAAAAATACTTTTGATTGAAGCTTGTAGTTCGATGACGAAAGTCTTGGAAAATGATGGTCTTTATTTTGAGGAATAATTTTTGTTTTTCTTTATTACTTGGCAAGTGAAATTTTAAAGTATTTACAATCTTTTAGGACAATCTAATAGAATTGAATCTGTGTGTTGTTCATTGAATTGAACCATGATGTCATAATTGTGCATTCTATCAAGAGGGTGCAGAGGAGTAGATGTTGTGAATCTCTTTAAATCCTTGCTCGAATTATAAAAGCTTTTTGGGTAGCCTGTGATATTCAAGTCTGAAGAGAAGTTCTTCAAGGCTTTAAAATTTACTGCTGAGTACTGCCATCTTGGATTTCACTATACAAAACCCAAAACTTAATTAACCTAGTCATAAGTAATCATCAGATGGCATGACCTAAACTACATCGTTAGTTCTTTTAAATAAATCTTATAACTTGGGTGACTGTATACCTCACTCAGATTACTTTCTGCCAGTCGCCATGGGTTCGTTCCACTGTGTGCCCATCTGATGCGCAACAGATATGCCTCAAAAGCTGTGCAAGTGAGTTGGAATCCAAGGTGGAAGTTGAGACTGACAGACTCCATGATGATGATGATGATGACATACAGTGTATTTACAAAAAAAAAAATTCTAACATTAAAGAAGCAAATGAAAGATTCTTCTTGTTTTTCCTGTATGATCTATACCTTCTAAAAACTCATTCTTTTCCATCTTTTTCCCTCTCCCCCTCCAGGAATTATTTCATCCCCGTGAATTACAAGCCATGGTCATTGGAAATGACCAGTATGATTTCTTGGAATTAGAAAAGGTGAACTTTTTTTTTTATCTTATTAAAAGAAACAAAAAATATGTGTTCTTGATATACTAAGCTCTATTTTATTTTAAAAAATATTTTATTTTTTTTATTACTAAGGCTGTGCGACAATATGTTTTTGTTTAAGAATATTCTTGTCATAGCCCACACTTGTTACTTGACTATTTTGTGATTTCTTTTAATTCTGTACTTATTAGTAAGGCTGGGATAACGTATTTATTAAAGAATATTCTTGTCACAGCCCTAATAACTAGAGATGGGACAAGCATATGGTCATAGCCATAATTTTTACAACAGAATTATGGTAAATTTGCTAAATAGTCAAGTCAGTGGCAAAAATATTCTTCAATAAAAGCATATTTTCACTGCCCCAGGGATTACTATGCTGTAGGTTGAAGTGTGCCAAATTTACTTCCCTTCCAGCTATGTATGGGTTGAATAGTGCAACTAGTGTTATTTATTCAAAGAATAATGAGCAAAAAAATTATTTTCTTCTTGGCATTAAATTACCAAAAACGTTAATATGATATAAAAAGCCACAATCAAAGCAAAAAGATATTTATCAAAAATGTTTGTTCTTGCCAAAATGGTTCATATCTTTTTTTAAAACCAAATTGAAATAAAATGCCTTTAAGATAGAAAAATTATTTTTTTTTTTTTTCCTTAAAGTGTTTTTTGGTTAAGTTTATATTTTGTTTGTTTTTCATTGCAGAACACGACCTACAAAGATGAATATCATAGATACCATACTACAATTAAGTTCTTCTGGGAAGTCTTTTTAGATTTACCAATTGAAGAAAAAAGAAAATTTCTTTGTAAGTAAAAAAAAAACAAAAAAAATACAATATCTAAAAATAAATTTCAAGAAAATACCTCCCTTTCCCTCTCTCAAACTGCTATTTCTACTAAATTGTTTTTAACTAAAAAAACATCCATTTATTTTTCAGTGTTTTTAACTGGAAGTGATCGCATCCCAATCACTGGAATGGCATCTGTCAAGGTTTGGGCATAAATTTTCTTTATTTTTTATCAAAAACTTGTGCTCGTAGTTTTAGTTCCTCTTAACTTTGATCATTGACAACTAAATATTTTCAGTTACTAACCAATATTATGAATAAACCAATAATTTAAAACTTGAGTTTAAGAAAGTATAATCCATTTCACTTTGAACTAGCTTTTCTTCAGCATAAAAATTTGAGACATTTTTTTAAGCAGCCTTGTTAAAAATAGAGTATATTGTTCTATTTCTATGGGCAGTGAAGTTGGAGCATTGGTAAAAGCTCAGGCTCTGGTATTGTAGTACATGAGTTCAAATCCTAGTCAAAACCATTGCATTCACCTTAAGAATAGCCTTGTGTCAAACTTGGTTGGTGTTCTGTTCACTAAGTACATACAATATTGTTCTATTTCTATTCTTATTATAATTTTCATTGCTTAAATAATTTTGACTTTGCTCAATTAAAAAAAAAGTAAAAAAGACATTTTTTACTGAAAAAAAAAAAGCCGCTAAAAGATAAGCATTTTATAATTGTTAGTCGCCACTTGGAAAAAAATCACTTCATGAAGCCCTGTTAACTGTTTCAGGTCTCTAAAAGTTGGTCTACTTGTATAACAATTTCTCAAACTCTCTGAAAACAGAAAAACTCTGTTTGAAATCTAATTATTTTTCATAAATTTTTATTAATGAATTTTTCGAAAAAAATTTTTAAAAACAATCCCCTCCCTCGACGAATTCTCTTTTTAATGATTAGAATTTTCTTTTTTTTTTCCTTTTCCAGTTGATCATTCAACCAACAAAAGGAGGAGAGGAATATTTACCTGTGGCCCACACGTGTTTCAACATTTTAGATTTACCGAAATATAGCTCTAAAGAGAAACTAAAAGAGAAGTTGATTAAAGCAATCAATCAGACAGAAGGTTTTGGTTTAGTATGAACTTCTATTGAAAAACCTGATGACGACGACGCTGTATATAATCCAATAACATCCCCACAAGCAACAAAACAGTTTCATTTACATCTAATGAATGACGTGGGCAGCCAATTTCTTTTGCAGACATTATTATCTTGAAATCAAATAAATCAATAACAAAATAGTTTTGTTGTTGGATTTGTTTCGAAAAAAAAAAAATGCATGAGAATTATTTTGGGTTTAGGTTTTATTTTATTGAAAGAATTTTTCTTTTTTTCAAGAATACAAAATATTATTTTTTCCAAGTAAAAATTACTTTCTTAATCCTTTGAATCTTAACTTTTCCAAATTACCAAGTAGTCAATCAGAGCCTTTATAGTAGAGTAACATATTAGGGTCAAAATATTGGTGTGTCTTTTTTTGCCTTATGTTCTCAGGGCCTTTAGGATTCAAAGGGCTAACATGAATTACTAAATTTATAAAGTGCTTTTTTTTAGTTATATAAATTTAGTAAAATGGCTACTATAATGCTGGCCTTGAAAAGCCGTAATAAATCTTAAATTTGTTTATTTTGTTTTTTTTAACTTATTTAAAAATATAAAATTGCTTGGGTGAATAAATAAATAAAACCATTCGTTATTTTAGATTTACATTTTTACGATTTTTTATTAAATAGGATGTCAAATTTATCTTGATAAAATCTTAAGACAAATGATTTTTATTCCAAACAATCCCCCACCTTTTTGCTGCTGGAAAACAAGTTTTTTTTTCTTTTTAAATCTAGTTTCAAGTCCTGAGATTTTAATTTGGACCATAATTATCTAAAGCTTTGTAAGTTGCATTGTAAATCTATTGAGAGAAAATTTAATGATTTTGAAGAATAAACATTTTTTTTTCTTTAAAGTATTCTGATTTGTTCCAAAATATCTTCTTTTTATGCTTTTAAAGTTGTCCCATTTTTATAAAAAAATTTTGAACAATGATTTGGGCTTCTTAAATTCTAATTTTAATTGGACTACATTGATAATTACATTCTGAAACCACTCAACAATTTTAGACAACTAAAAGCTTTTTTTATTTTTTTTTTTATAATCCATAAGTTTATTTTTTTTCCAGGTCCCTTTAACATGTTGCTTTCCTTCAGTGTCTGGTTCCCAATTTTTAGAGGGAAGGTCTGTAAATGTTTTAATTTACTATTTTTAAAATTGTATGTAAAATTTAGTCTACAACACCAATTAACCAATTAGTTTACCAACTTCAAAATTCCAAATGATTTTCACTAACTGAAATCTCAACTATAAGCAGACTTAACATTCCCCTTCAAATGTTGATTTTTTTTTTTGAGGTATTTAAGTTGTCATTGGTGACTACATTCACCATAAATTTACAATAATTTTCAATGCTGTTAAAAATAATTCCTCCCCCCTTTTTTTTAATGAATCTAATATACTATTAAAACTCCAATTGCGTTTGAATGGTTTCTACATCCGGTTTTGAAATTTATGCGCATGCGTGTGGCTAGATCAAGTAGGCGCTATATTTCCAGAAGAAAATATGGAATTGAACTGTGAACACTATTCTCTTAGATGGGTGACTTTAACTACTGGCCAGGCTCGACGTCGCTTAACTTCGGTGATCTGAAGGGAACCGATGGCTCCCGATGCAACTTGACCATATAAATTATTACGGCATTTTAGAAGTGGTGATTCTTGCTTAAAAACCTTTTTTTTTAAACACTGAGAAGAACAAAGAACCGTTTGTTGAATTATAAATAAAAAAGTAAATAAAAAAGTAAATAAATAATGGAGAAGCGTTTTTGAAAATTAAGAAAAAATAATTCATTTTTAAACACTAAGTGTTTTTGAAAAAAAAATATTGGCAAGTCACCTGTGTCGGACAAAGCCAAGCAATACTTCTAGTATTTGAATAAAACCACTGACAACAAAAGGAGACAAGTTTATAACAAAAATATTTTAAGAAAGTTTTTTTTATTAGCTTCATGATAATAATCATCACCAAGAAGTGTGGGTGGGTGGGTGGGTGGGTGGTTGGTTGGTTGGGGGTTATGAATGACAATAGGCTGATGGTGGTGGTGTGTATGTGGGGGGAAGGTGTAGTTTATTGTCAAGAACGGACAGTTGGACTGAAAGGCTGTGACCTTCGAATCACTTTTGATGAAGACGAAGAGACAGGAGCTGAAAGAGAAAATAAGAATTACAAAATTTTAATGATTCTAACATTACATTTTAATAATAAAATTAATAATAAAAACACTAATAACTAATTACAGTTGTTGACAAATCATAACAAGTGAGCTTGAATTTCAATCGTTCCGTTTAAATTCCACTTTCCCCTCCAGCTATAGATCAAATAGTCTATAATGAATAATTCTAAAAAACTGTGTACAAAATGTTTCTCAAAAATAATTGTTCTCTGCATTAAATAACCTAAAAAGGTTGATACACAAAATTAGCTACAAGACGTTTTTGGCTAACTTTTCCTTTGTCAGGTGATTAACCCCAACCAATGTTAACTCTTGCAACCACATCCCAGTTAATCACTAGTATAAGAACAAGTTGCCTCATCTTAAAGAATTCCCAAATATAATTAATTTTTAGAATTCATTCTAAAATGTAATTATAAGTAAAGATACAATGTAACAGAATCTTTTTTTTTTCTCTTGAGATGTATATGTTTGAAAAATAGATTTGATTAGGGATTTAACGGCATATTAACAACTTTGGGGTCATTTAATGCCAGAATGGTATTTTGTTCATGATTGATTGATTCTTTTAAGTTTCTGTTATGAAAGTTGGTTTAGTAGTTATTCATTTGTTGTTT
>JAUZSX010333955.1:0-10891 GCA_034780655.1 Idiosepius hallami | reverse complement strand
GACTACTTGGTAATATTACTAAGTCAGGATCCAAAAAGGTGGAAATTGACATTTCGACCCTAATATGGTTCTTTAATGGGACAGCTCTGAGTGACTACTTGGTAATATTGTCAGGATCCATAAAGGTGGAAATTAAATTGGCATTTCGACCCTAATATGGTTCTTTAATAGAACAGCTCTGAGTGACTACTTGATAATATTACTAAGTCAGGATCCAAAAAGGTGGAAATTGACATTTTGACCCTAATATGGTTCTTTAATAGGACAGCTCCGAGTGACTACTTGGTAATATTGTCAGGATCCAAAAAGGTGGAAATTGAATTGACATTTCGACCCTAATTAGGTTCTTTAATAGAACGGCTCTGAGTGACTACTTTAATCCTGTAATGTTATGTAAAAAAATATATAAGATGAAATATCAATTAAAATGGTGCACAGACGATTCAAAATCACAAATTTTAGAAAAAATGAAAACCATTTGTTTCTCTTTACAATCAACTGTTTTTCCGTGTGTGTTGTGTATGTGTGTGCGGTGTGTGTGTGGTGTGTCTGTAGTGTGTGTGTGTCTGTGTGTGTGGTGTGTGTGTGTCGTATGTCTGTGTGTGGTGTGTCTGTGTCGTGTGTGTGTGTGTTATGTGTGTGTGTGTGTGTTGTGTATGTGTGGTGTGTGTGCGGTGTGACTGTGTGTGGTTGTGTGTGTGTGTGGTGTGTATGTGTTGTGTGTGTGTCTGTGTGTGCGTGTGTGTGTGGTGTGTCTGTGTGTGTGGTGTGTCTGTGTGTGTGTGTTATGTGTGTGTGTTGTGTCTGTGTGTGTGTGTGTGTCAACACAGATTGATAACAGTGAACAGTGATATTGTCAAAAAACGCTTCCTTGCTGATCTGGCAACACCAGGAGTGCTCCACCACTCCATTGTTTAATTTTAAAAGGTTACCTGTGACCTCATAGCCAAAGGCCGATCGATCGCTGGTTCTGAAACCTCACTGAACCCCATTTTGAGGGCACTGTAGAAGAAACCCCCCCCTCGCAACATGGAGGTGTTTTACAAATATCCACACATTTCAAAAACAAGGACCATAAATCTGTCGGGGACACTTGTGCATTTTCACCGTCAAACTGCTTTCACTTTTTCATCACGCGTGTTAAAGTTCTCTAAAATTGATATTCTTTTTTTGTTTTATTTTATTTGGTTTGAGTTAGGGTTAGGGTTAGAGTTAGGGTTAAATAAATAGTTCTAATTTATTTAAATATTTTCTTCGTTTACTTCATTTAAATTAAATCAAGTGTTTACGTCAAAATCGTATTTCCTACTACCAAAATAATAACACAAGTGTCCCAGACAGATTAATGGTCCCTGTTTTCGAAAGGTACGGATAGTTGTAAAACATTGCCAAAAAAGACATACCAATATATTGGCTTTAATATGTTTCTCTAATGTAATGGCTCTGAGTGACTACTTGGTAATTTTAATAAGTTGAGGTCCAAAGGATTAAAACTCATTTTCAAAGTAAAATCAACCAAGGAATTAGTTTATGGTTATAAAACATGGAAATATTTGGATTAACTAGACTTTTAACATGATTTTTTTTCATTATGTGGACCCTTAATCACTCTGAGAATTTTAATCACTTGATTTCTGAAAGCGTTTTAACGTTGTTAAACCAAATATGTGTTCTCTAAAAAATATATAAAGTGTTTACGTGATGAAAAAACCAAATATTGTTGGGATCATTGTAGTTGTAACAACAACTAATGATCCCAACAATATTTGTTTTTTTTTTTAGATAATCTAATCCGGAGCACATTTATTTTTGATAATTTTTTTTATCTACAGTTTTTTTTAAATAACATAATGTGCAATATTTAATCAATAGCTGAAGAGAATATGCGGAATCATACCTTTCCCAAGAATATTAGTCCAAATGTAAATGGAACAATAATTAGAACTCACATGTTGCAATTCCAAAGTCAGACTGCCTATCCAGTGTCCCAAGTCGACCTCCCACCAACAATATTAAAGAAAAAGTTATACTACTTATGCTAGAAGTTAGTTTTGATTCTATCAGTTTAAACACATTGTGCTGCATAGCCATACAGTCCTGCTTCAACTGGTTGGTCAGATGTTCTGGGATGCACATGGCCATACAAACCGTTTGCATATTTTTATCTGTTCATTTGATAACTCAGGTTCTTTGTCTAAAATTGGGTTTTATGTTTGAGATATAATCTCATACTTTGGTGCAGGCGGTCTGGATCATGGTTGTGGATCATTTGTTCATAGTAGCAGGTTTAACACTAAGAAAAGATAATGCGCTTTTACTCAACTAAATTACTTTATTAAATTAATAGATATCGAGCAGAACCTGTGGAAATTACACTGTAGTTGAAACCTTAAACTCCACATCAGCAAAAACCATCTGGTTGATCATGAGCTAACAATCAGAATGAGGTTGTCTTTCAATAGAAAAATTAGAATATTAGTTCAGATCAGACCATGAATTAAAAAACAAATGATGTTATTACATGGGTTATGATAATATGCTTTTATTAAAGATTATTCTTATCATGGACTTTACTATTTTGTGATTTTACCATTTCTTTTAATTCTTTACTTATTAGTCGGGCCATGACAACAGACTTGTATTGAAAATATTCTTAATAATTAGGGATTTTACAAGCATATTATCTAATAAAAGAATATTGTCACAGCCCTAATTATTACAAGCAATAGAACTAATTTTAAATGTATCCAATATAAGTTTTTCTTAAATTTTCATGGGCATCACTTATGTTGAGGATTTTCAAATGAAAAATATTTTTTAAAAATTAATCTATAAAAAAATCTGGTATTAGAATTTTTGATGATGATGATGATGATTCTTATTTGTGACACCAGATGGACATCGGACAAATGTGGTGGTTTATTTTTATTTGATGCTTCCGGAAGTGTCACCGTGCCAACAGTTTGAATTGTTGAAGTTGCCAGGACTGAAAAAGAAATGGATTAGCAGCAATGGGAGATTTCATTAGATGGAGATATTGTTGGGTGTACGAGAAGGCAATGGGGAGAAAAAGAGCCATTGAGATGAGGCCAGTGAAAAGAATAAAGTGAAAGTTGTTTGTGTTGTTTTTGTAAGGCCAAAACTTTGTTGAACTGATTTGTTAAATGTGACTGTTTCTTTAACTACTGAACTGTTTCGTTGTGAAGTTGATTGTATGTAACTGTCCCGATTAACTGTTGAATATATATATTATGTTTATAATATGAGGACTTTGTTGTTTATATTATTATTGTATCAGAGAGTTTATTGTGGTTGCTGTTGTTCAGTGTTTATGTCAAGAAATTTAAGTAAAACTTCTATTACAACAAATAAATTAATATTTAGATTCTAACCCTCACACAGATAAATGGACTTTAATTAATTAAAAACAACAAATACCTGGAACATGTCACAATTCAGTTTTTACTATATTCTTTAACTAATTAATTAGAGTGTTCAACAAAACCAGTTGGTTTGTTCAATAGCTGGATTCCTTCTCTTCTTTCCTTGTTCTGCACTGTGACATCACATGTCCATGGAACAGCTATTATGCAACAAATGCATTAAGTAACTCACTATTAGAATACATCAACTTCCATTCTTAAGTGCATACAGCTATCAGTAAATGCAAATTTTAATTAATGAGCAGAAGAACACTGAAATTCATTATTGAGTTTGATTATAAAATTCATAAATTTAGCCTTAAAAATGTTTCCTATTTTCTTTCTAAACAATTACATAAACAGTATGATTATATCATAAAATTACAATCATTTTAAAATTGGAGATGTTTTCCTTATCTGATGTCTAATTTCAATAAAAAAATATTTGGCTCCTAACATCAAGTATTTTATTCGATAGCAAAAATTTAAAAAATACTGAAAACAAAAATCGCTTCTTGTTTAATCATGTTTAAATATGTGTAAATCAATTACCTTTGTTGTACTTTTAAAAACCATTTAAATTGAAAATTATACATCTAGATCATTAATTGCTGAATATTAGATTTATTTTTAAAAAGTGCAACAAAATGTACAAAAAGATTCAATTTAAATCAAATCGTTATAACCTACTTTGTAAAGTTTATGTGCACTGTGAAAATTGATGATTTTCAAATTAAATCTTGTATCTTAATTTTTAAAGCTTTTAGTAAAATAACATTTTCTTAAAATAACATGAAAACTACCTATCACTTAAATTTACACAAAGTGTTTGCTTTTGGTATTGGTTTTGGTGTGAAATGACATGATTCCTTTTTTCATTTATTTATATAAATTAAAGTTCACTTCAGCAAAATTTTAATTCAAAATGGATTATATTTACTGAATAAACATTCACATACAGACAATTTAACAGAGTCACAATCAAACAATAGATTAATGATTTGAGCAGCAAATATAAGGTCAATGAATAGCACTAAATGATAACTAAACCAGATTTTTATTGTTACAGAAGAGCCTAATAACTAGTAATCTTTTATATTTCTTTAGGTATCTTGAATATAAATCCTAGGCCATGAATCTAATAGTACAAAAAAAAAGTTAATGATGTTAAGAGAAATATATATGATTATAGATTAAAATCTTCTGTAAGTATAAAAACTCATATTTTAATAAATAAATGCTTGTAAAATAACGTTCAGATTCTATAAAGTCCAAATAACAAGTTCTTAATTCTGGTTGAGTTGTAAAACAGGTTGAAAAGGTTGTGAGCGATAAATATGAATGCAACTTTGTTTATGTCCTGCAATGAGTAGAAGTTCTTTATTTTTATTATGCAAAACAGTTGTGCAGGTCATTCCCAAACTGTTAACACAGGCAAGCAAAGAACCAGAATAAAGATCCCAAATTTCAAGAAAATTATCTTGGACAGAGATCAAATTCCCACCAAGAATTATTGCCATCCTGGAATCTGACCTAAGGAGAAGAAAAAAAAAGGTTAATCTTTAGAAAAATTATTTTTCTTCTGAACATAAAAATCATAAGAATTTTCAATTTCCTGAAAAAAAAACTATAACTCTTTAAATAAATCTTGCAAATGGAGCAGCAAAGAAAAAAATTGGAAGGAAAACCCGCTGAATCAAGATAAGTGTTCAGCAGATTTGGAGAAAGTTTTAAGCTGATAACTGGCTTAATATTTCATACTAATTTTCATTAAAGGTTAGTAGAAATTTACATCAATTTTAAAAGTTACTTCAAATACCACAAATAAATAGATTTGGTGTACTTAGGCAGAATTTATTCCTTTTAGAGGTTTTGTTATTGGCCCTTGTTCCAAATGAAAAAAAATTAAAAATTCTAAATAAAGAGGACTAAAATTCTCTAAAACAAAACCTGTATAATAAGTAAATGTAATTTTGAATGCCCTGGTGAGGTAAAGACCTAAACCAGGGAGAAGTACTAATACAAATGATATCAAATTTCCATTAAAACAGCAACAGTTGTTCCAAAATTTCCAAAACATTTCCCGCAAAAGTTATGGTGAGATATGCTATCTACCTATCGCTCAACTATTAGCAAGATCACACTTAAGAGCATAATTTGCACCATATATTCACTTCAGCTACCATAAACCTTGATACATAGCAAATTGAAATGAAAGAAAAATGTAAATATTATTCAGATAGAAATATAAAAATGCCCACACATGTTTAAACATTGAAAACTCACATAAATAATGCTCTGTCAAAAGTGAAATTATTAAATGTACAGAAATTAAATGCTGAACAGTTATCTTGAAGGCCAAAATGTTATTGATTTGAAACAAACAGGAATACATGTAATGTACAGCAATAGATAAAGAAATTATTGAAATAACATTTAAACAAAAAATTAAAGTTTAGTTTAAAAAATGAAATAAAACTTAAGAACTAATGTTAACATTTCAATTCTAGTAAGTTTAATTTTTAAGCCTTAGAATTTTTGTTTAAAAGTTATTACATTTATTCAGATTTCATTTATTCAGATTTCATCTACTTTCTTTATACAGTAATATAAAATATAATCAAAATACATTTCATCCTGAAGATGACTGCTTTACTTATATTTTCTGATATTTCTGTGAATTTATGTTTTTTCAATAAAAGAATAAAATTTATTAAGTGAATTTAAATTGTTGCACAGATGAATTTTTTATACACAATTGCATTTTGTGTGAATGTGCAAATTCTAATAGTAGAAGTTTAGCTAGGGACTCCTGTTGAATTTCAATAAACACCACATGATGGCAGAAAAATAATGAAACACTCACTTTGTTTCTGGTATGAAGTGTCTTTCGTATGAGAGCAATTTTACAACAACATCTGTGCTTGGATTTAGTGCAAGGAGACATCCGTGTTCAGGACCATCATCAAATATTAATGGAAATACAATTTGACCCTGGAAATAATATATATATATATATATATATATATATATATATATATATATAAATATACATATACAGGTGCTGTATAAAGAAATATAACTATCATTCAACATGTAGCACCTGAAGAGAATTGTATGTAAATATGTGAATATTAAGATGATAGAAGTTCAAATAATGTAAATTTTTAATTTTAACTTGAAGGTCTATTTTGCAGGGTATGTGGGCAAACTATGCAAAACATGTTGGGGTATTTGGAACCATATGCGGACTCATTTGCATTCAGATATTTTCTGAGAGTCAGCCTTCTGTAAAGAAGTGGCAGTCACCATATATATATTATATATATATATTAATCTGTAGAGTAAGATTGCCTATAATTATATATATATATATATAGATAGATAGATAGAGAGAGAGAATGTGTTTGTGTGTGTGTATTAGCATGTACATATACCTGTTCTGTGAAAGCTGAGGGTAACATGGAGGATTTCATTGTGATGTCACTTAGAGAAATTTTGCTCAATAAAACATTAGCAACATGGTTCCTGTAGATAAAAAAAATATAGAAATGAAATTGTTAGCATAATAATAATTTTATTGTTAAAGAGATTATCTCTATCTATTCAGAAATTAAGCTATGAAACATTCCTTTTACAATGCAGAGTGGAGTAGTGGTAAAAAGCTTTAACTCTAGAATTGTATTACACGAGTTCAAATCCCAGTCAAAACCATTACATTCCTTTTCAGCTGTCTCATGCAGTTTTTAACTCATCTAGATAAAACCCAGAAACTCCAGGTGGCAGGAACACTGATTACAAAACCCCAGGTATATAATGAGAACGTAAAACTGGGTTTTGTGCCTTACATGGGTTTGTGCTTGACCAAGTAGATATATTCTTTTACAATGTATAATAATGTAATATTATGCTAAAAAATGTATAATAAAAAGTTAGGATTAAAAAATATAAGTGCAAGTTTACATAATTCAACAGTGGGTTCTGTAAAGATATTCCATGTTTGTTTTAGATAATAAAAATCAACAACTAATCTTCATCAGTTTTACTGTTCAATCAATCCATGTTTTAGCATTAAATCATACAAAAGTGATTGCTAATTTCCTGGATTTTTTTCTAATTTACCGCCACATGCATATGTGCTCAATCTATCAACACTCACAAAACACCTTCAAGGTATATTCTATTCTATTATGCATTTTTATCATAAAGTGTTCATATTAAATCCAACCATTGTTCTAATCAATAAAAGAAAATGTTTTTCACACCATGAAGCATAAAAAAATATATATACTTATAGCAGATCAAGTAAAATTTCTTGTAAAAATTGATAGAAATGTATATTTGTCAATCTTGTATGATTCATACAATGCTGTTGGCTTTTTGTCAGTTCACAAAGTAATAAAATGAAAAACCGATTAGTAGTCAAGACCACTTATATTGTACGTTTTTAGTCCCCAAAATATCAGATCAGTGATAGACAGCCAGTATAAAATCAACAACAGATGCAAATCAGCAAAATGATTAATAATTAAAATACCTGTTATCTTTTAACTATGATGCTCAATACATTCATTATAGAGTTTTATATTAATAAAACCAAAAATCTTCATTTATTAAACTTTGCATGACATACGGCCTAAAAATATAAGACAGTGTAGTTACCATATAAGGACAATATTATTTGCTGTAAAAGCAAGTAGTGCAGCAGGTAAACCTTGGATGGTACTTAATGATATAAGTTTATCAGATGAAAAATCCAAAGTGACAACATTTTCAATAGAGGATAGATTTTCAGTCATGACATATTTGCAAACATCTATGGTTTTATCACTTGACATCCTGGCTACAGCAATTGAGCAGTTAGTTAAAGAACTGTAGAGCAATCTGAAAAAAAACAAAAACTTTTGAGATGAATATTAAGGTTGAAACCTGTTATCAATTGTACTTTATATTTCACCATATGAATTCTAGAATTTATTTTGACCTCATTGTATAGTTTATAAACTCATCCTGAATTTATCCAAGCCTGACACAAAAGAGTTTAATGATGGAGTATTCCCGACTTTTACTGATAGTTTGTAATAAGTACTCATTATTGTTCTTTATTGTGAATACCTGTAAACTTTTCAAAGTTTTCTAACATAATTTGCTCAGTTTTTAAGCATTGATCTTAAAGATATATAATAAAACCACCAGAAAACAGAACCTGGTGTGAAGCTTATTATTTTATCTCCTTGACACAAGCTAAAATCTCTAGTTAATTCTTTTCTTGCTAACAGAAATAACCCTCTCTTTTTGCACCTAACCTTTGGGCGATTACTATTATTATTAATACAACAACTCTTTTTTGCTGGGATTACAAATGTTACTACATTCTCTTTGGAATATATTCCCACTTAGAATTGATATTTACAATTGGACTAATTTTTTCTTATTCTCAAAAGAATTTTTAAAACTTTTTATTATTCCTCAAACTAAGACTACTTTTGTCCAAAACAAAAATGGCTCTACATCCCACACTCCATGCTCTTGCTGCAGAAAAAAAATAATGACATAAAACCCTACAAAAATGAACATACTTATGTAGTTGTTGTAAAGTTATAGGCAAATTATTTGCTTCTATATTGTTGTTCATTTGGAATATATGAAGAACCAATCTGCTTTGTCCATCAGTCGAAACCAAAACTGTGGCCACACCAACACCATTTTGGAGAGGGTGAAGAGATGCATTACAACACTGCTCCTAAAAAAAAAGGAGGGAAAAAAGACATTCATATACATATATATATATATAACAAGGCTGATGATTTTAAATATCCAAATAAAGTTTAACAAAATTAATTATGAAACATTAAACTAGTTTATTTTGTAGGCCGAGAGTAATAATCTTATAATCTATTCAACATTTAAAAAAAAAAAAGGAGAGGCTTGGAATAAGATGAAATTTATCAAAATATCCTCTTCTGGTTTTAAATCGTTATGATAATGTAATTAATAGTTTAATCATTAAGTATATCAGATCAATACAATAAAACAATAAACTTTTGAATATAACAGATTAATAAAGTTTTTTGTATTATGAACATAAAATATAATCTGTAATAAACAGTTCAATCATTGAATGTAACAGTTACATACAATGAAATGTTTGAGGCAACAGATCAACAAAGTTTTCATCTCATGAAAACAAAGAATCTTCTGTAATAAATGCAATGTCTCAGGTTCTTCAATTCTTCATCCACCCAAAAAACTGTATCCATGTAAACTACAATCTTTTCATTGAATCACTGCCTTGTAATTTGGTATACGCTATCTTCCCTATGGCTTCATATCGACATCTTTCTTCTCACTGCCAACAATAAAACACTCCTGCAGCCAAGTTCACATCTTGTCAATCCTTAAAGCTACAAGATTGCATTTACCCATAAATATTCTGAATGGTATTTAATAGATGAGCACAAAACTGAGTTAAATACAAGGCCAGCTTTATATGCTCAGGTATCAGATTGTTTATCAAAATTGCGCACAATGAACAATATTGCACCAACAAAAATGGGTAACAAGCTGTGTATTCATAGCAGCATTATAGTTTAAGAAAAAAGACTTGCATATCAATGATTAGAATTGATATAACTATAGCAAAAAGGTTAAATCTTACACTGCACATCTTGTTCCAATGAAAAAGAAATTAGCATTATTGGTATCAACAATAACAGGTGTAAATTTGTGACTATAAAATGTTATAGAACTATACAGATTACCATTTCAATATTTTCATTTCCAAGTTGCATAAAAGAAACTGACAAATCACTTACCGATTCTGTTATCTGTTTTTGATGGACAATTTTCCAACGGCTCAATTTAGTTAACGTCCACAAATAAATCCTGCGTTGGGTTACACACACAAGCAGCTCCATATTTGTAGGAGACAAGTCTTCACAAGTGAGAGGACAAAATGTGCTGTTAAGAAGACTGATGACTTTCTCATTGATACCTGGAAGCTACAAAAAAAAAAAAAATCAAATCACACACACACTAGCTGACATTGTAAATTCAAGTAGAAAAACCCAAAATTATATTATGCATTAGTATAAACAAGAAACATCTATTTTTAAACAAATCTAATTATTAGTTTTATTTCTAAACCTTTTATCAAATATATATATATATATATATATATATATATATATATATATGCAATCATTTTGTACAGGTTAATATATATTTATATATCAATCTGTAGAGTACAATTGCCTATATTTATGGTTAAAGTACTCAAATAAGTGATAGAGCATTTATAGTAGATAAGCGCAGACAAAGAATCACCAAAAAACTCTGTGCTTAAATATATATATATATATCTTTAAAAACATCTTTTAATTCTTTTATTTTCCTCCCTTTTCTTTTTTACTGTACTGTCCCTACTTTTTCCTCCTCTTCTATAGATTCCTAAAAAATCTTTTATAATG